>PVKM010038750.1:0-14007 GCA_004027735.1 Carollia perspicillata | reverse complement strand
ATATTACAAATATATAATCTTATGAGTTAATCTAATTCAACTACTTTACAGAAGGGAAAACTTTATCACTTTAAAGTGAAGGTTTATAGTCTATTATCACACAAGAGGTGGTAGAATGGATATCAAAGCCCAGGTCACATAATCCTCAATGCAGAGACCTTTAAAACCACTGTGCTCCTATGGGGAGTACTGCCCTTGTGTTTCCCACTTTGTAAACTATTCTCCACCCTCTCCACAACAACGTAATGATAGTTCCATTCCTTTATTGCATGAGAAATTACTGTGAACTCCTTTTCTTCTTTCAAAACCAAGGAAGCCTCTTTCTTCCAGTTCTCAAGGAAGTAGAGAACTGGAACTTACTGGGCAAACCAAGAGGTGATAGTGCATTAGAGACAGAGCTGTGCACTGGAGACAGTAGAGGCACTACTGGGGAGTGCATGGCATTTCCTCACATACGGATGCAGTACGTATTTGCTATTATCACGTTCTTTAATCACAGCCCCTCTGACCTTGGGAAAAGATTTGCTTTTGTAATCTTTTGTGCTAATCAGTATGTGTGCTGACTCAAAATGACTAATACAACATGTGATTTGATCTAACTGAAAATCCCATTATAGTGAATCAGATATATTCTCAATTTCACTAAGCTATCTGCTTCATTACATCCAATATGAGTGATTTTCACAGGTTAATTGTGCCTATGCTTTTAAAAATAGTTTAATTTTCTCTTTTCTTTATTGACACTTAATTTTATGAGCACTTTCCTGCTCTGGCATAATGGAAAAAGTACAGTAGTGGTATGCTATTTTCTACGTGTTATAGACAATAGTTGACTTTTATTTTGTTAGTTGATTTTCAAAAGTTGTGTTATATTTGAATTCTACTGCACCATGGAAATTTCCTTCCTCAATAACCTTCTTATTTTTAAAATTCTTCCTTTTGACATGTGGCTTAAAACTTTTTACTTTTTCATATTACACAGTTGCAATATCATCTGGATTGAAATTTTGTTTCTGACATTTAGGTAAGCAACTCAGTCACATTGATCTTTAATTTCTCCATCTGCTCCATAGTGTGATGACAAAGGGTAAATTAGCCCCGGCTGGTGTAGCTCAGTGGATTGAGCACGGGTCTGCAAACCAAACAATCGCGGTTCCTTTCCCAGTCAGGGAACAGGCCTGGGTTGCAGGCCAGTTCCCTGCAGGAGATGCACAGAGGCAACCACACATTGATATTTCTCTCCCTCTCTGCTTCCCTTCCCCTCTAAAGAGAAATAAATAAAATCTTTAAAAAAATTTAAAAAAACAAAGGGTAAATTAGTTATTGCATGTAAAATAGCCAGCATACTGACTGCAATACTGTAAATTCTCCATACATGTTAGCTTTTATTAATGTATCAAGTAAAAATAAAACAATATAAATCCTGGATCTTTTCCTTATGGGTGCTACTTAATAGAAATATACATTATGGTTTTCTTTTAAAATAATTATTTAATAATATTTCTTGCATTTTGACCAGTGACCAACTTTAACTAGAAATTGTATATGCAGAGCTAGTTATGAAAAAACAGTAAAAGTGGAATGACACTGAATTAGAAAAAGCAGAATGTAGTAGTTAGGATGCAGGTTCTGGAATCATACTGCCCGGGCTCTGCCACTCACTATACTATCTCTTTAAGAGAACAAATTTTTTAGCTTTTCTATCTTCAATTTCCTGATCTTTAAATCAGAAAATGTTTTGTGTAATGTTGAATGCTTCCTTACTCACCCAAGGATATACATCACTATTCAAATACAAGAAAGGTGTTTCATAAAGAAAAATTTGCTACAGTATATTTCTTTACTACCTTTGGATAGAATTCAAGTATTCTACATTCCAAAATTCATAGCATCGTTTTAAGGATTAAATAAATTAACATATGTAAAATTCTTAAAATAATGTTTGGCACATAGTAAATATATTTAAATGTTGCTATTAATATTATTTCTAGAGTACCATAATTACAATAACCTTCCCTTTATCTCCCTATCTAGTCTATTAAGATAGCAATGAAATAATTAGCCTCGAGGTTTTTTTTTAATGTTGCTAATTTTATGTTTGTTTTGCTTGTTTTTATCTATTCTGAGAATGAAACTGAATACAAATTTTAAAGAAACTTACAAAAGATTCCATGTGGAAATTGGGAATCACTTCAGGAAGTCATTAACAGTGCCTGAAAAAATTTTCTCTCTTATACTTGTAGGAGAAGCCTAAACACTCGATGAATGCTTTCCTCAATAAATTATACATTGATAAGGGAAGTGGTCTGCCTCCATATCTTGTAGCATCTGCCTTTTAATTAACTTTTAACTTAGATGGAATGCTAAGATATATAGAGCACTGGTTTTGTATACATTTGATTTTTCATTCAAGAAAGTTGGCTGGGGCCCACCTGAAACTATTATAAAATAACCAACATCCTTCAACAAGGTAATCAGGACATACAGAGTTTTATGGCACTCTGATTTCAAAAAACATTGGTGACCAACAGAAATACTACTTACTAGCCCAAGGAAACACATGACTATTCAAAAAAAAAAAGTAAGGAATGTGTTTGATAACTTTGGGGAAAGTTCAAGCATTCTACATTTGAAAATCAACATTTACTACTTATTATTATTATTTTTACATAACTAAGAGTAAATAAAGAATATGAATGTTTTTTGAATCTGGTCAAAATCTCCTTTAGGTTTCACAAAATACCCATTTCATTTATCAATGGGCAAGAATGCAACATGTTTGTACTTCTATTAAAAAAATAGAAAATTGCAGTAGATAATAGTTTCTTGTAATTTTTTAGATTATGTGTTTATGTTACATTCCAAGTGAAAAAATGAGACATTCATATACTTCATGTTAAAGCATGACTTTTTCATGCACTCTGTAAATATTTAACATTAACATATTATTTTTTGCTTAAGTCAGTAAAATCTTACTTTTGTAAGCATTGCCCTATAAAAATAACTTTTATAAATGAACATAATATGTACATATAAGTTAAAAAGCATACATCTCATCAAAAGCTGGATTTTTCACTTCAGTGAAAAATTCTCTAAAGTATCAATGTCATTTCCTACAACTGATGCCTACCATTAAGGAAATAAGGATAAATAAGGAATTATAATAAAATGTATGTAAATTAAAAGGGATAATTATATAATTAATTAAAACAAATAAATATAATTTATTTAAAGACAAAATAAATATATATGATTTCTTTATTTTAATTTATTGATTTTAGAGAGTGGGCAAACCATTGTCATTCCACTTATTTATGCATTATTGGTTAACTCTTGCATGTGCCCTGACCAGGGCATATTTGGATAATGCTGCAACCAATTGAACTATCCAGCCAGGAATGATTTATTTATTTAAAGAGAAAACAAATAAATAAGGCAGAAAAGTAATTTAAATTAATTTAACACCTTGGATTAGATAAAATAAATATTTTTTAAATGTGAAGAAAAACCTATTTTTAAAACTACAACATTATTGTTGGTCAGTCTGACTTTTAAATACCACACATTTATAGAAAAGAAGAGAATTAAAGTTCAGTTTTTATTTTATTTAATCCTCCCCCAGAGAAATGCTTATCCATTTTAGACATAGGAGTGGAGAGGGAGAGGGAGAGAAACACCAATAGGAACCCACAACATGCAGACAAATACCTGCACTGGGATTCAAACCCGTGACCTATTAGTTTAGTGTACAACGCTCCAACCAACTAAGCCACATCAGTGAGGGCAAGAATTAAAGTTGCATAAATTACAAATGAAATTTTCTACTTTTAAAAATGGGTCCATGATTTTAAAAAACTGAACAGAAAGGCTGAGAGTGGGAGCAGTGGTCTTAGTTTTGTTAAGGCGTATAAGCTGTATATCCAGTGTAATCCATAAGTCTTAATGCTTTACAATAGAATTTGTTTAACATAATAAGGAATTAATTGAAAATTAATTATCACAGTAAAAATGTAATGCCTGCACTTTTCTAATGTAGCCAAGTCTTTCTATCTTTAGTCTGAACATTTATTTTTATGAATTGGAAGGAAGAGTTACAAAAGCATCTTCATGAGTGCAAGGTACAGACACGTGCCTTAAACAACTGGGTGTGCAGCCTCCATGTAGACATGCCACGGGCCAGGGATGTGGTACTTACTGAAGAGTCAGCACTTGGACAACTTTCTTGCCTTGTATTCATGTAGTTCTCAACTTATAAGCATCCGGTCTAAGTAAATTAAGCTGATTTAATTAACAGTGTGGCAGTAACATTTGCTTGCTGAATTTTTGATCCCATGTGGTTACAGAAGTCTTTCGTCAGACTAGTATTCTATATCATTTGTCCCTGGCATATTGTCAGTTTTGATTTGGGGGAAGATAATACAGATTGTCTATGAAATTGAAATATTTTATCTTTGATGCAGTGATGAGCATATGTAAGAGTAAAGAGAGTGACACCGTATGCATTATAGTCACCAATAAATTAATCTAAAGTAATGATCAAAATGAGAGTTTTCAAGCACTGTTAAGAACTGAGATTTAACCTTACTTCAAGTCAATTTAGTCATTATGGTTTCATGGATGATGACAGACATTGCAAGACTTGTAGGTCAGATATAAAGGACCTTATCTCTCATGACATAACAAGAATAGTTCTCAGCAGATTGGTGTAAGTTCCCCTTATTTCAAAGTCCCAGGGAAGTGACTGAGTTGGGTCCATGTAGATGTCTTCATGAAGCGAGTTGCATTAGGACAGAAGAATTCAGAACTTAAGAAGCACCGATCTTCCATAATGGGCAATAAGAAGGCCTGCCCCTTGCCCTGGAGGGATACTCCATCTTTTTCCAAGGCTCTTTCCTATACTAGCATTCTGTGATCATACTTCAGAATAAAAGGCAATAAGTGCCTCACTTGAAGATATGCAGAAATCTCCACGTAAGGGATCCATGGAGATTTGCCTCCCCAGGAAAGCTCCAAAAAAGTTATAATTTGATCATCTTTAACAGATAATGATATACAGAACACACACATGAGTGTACAAAAATAATCTCAAATTATAGTCTTTTCTGGGTTCCAGGATATTGCTCTTAATGTGACTCACTAGATTTATCCTACCACGCCTTAAAGTATATTGTTCAGTGAGTCATGTATAATGCTTAATTTTATTAGTTAATTTGGCTAGGTCATAGCACACAGATATTTGTATAAGCATCAGTCTGGATATGGCTGGGAAGGTATTTTTTTAGATGATATTAACACATAAATCAGTACACTTTGAATAAAGCAGATGCCTCTCCATGATGAGGGTTAGTCTCATTCAATCACTTGAAGACTTTAAGAGAAAACAGGCTGAGGTTTCCTTTGGAAGAAGTAATTTGCCTTTAATTCTAGATACAAAATCAGCACTTCCCCAGATCTACCACCAGCTGACCTACCCTGTAGATTTTGGACTTACCACCCTCCATGATTATCTAAGATAGTTCTTTAAAATCTATCTCTGTTTTGCTCTCTCTCTATGTAGAAATCCTACAGGTTCCCTTTTTTTCTGGAGCAGCCTGACTAACACACCATCACCCTTCCTGTAATCTGAAAATGATTGTGCTGAATGTTCTGAAAGGAAGAAATGCACTTCATATTTATTCTTTTCAGGTGAACACTGCAAGGTATATACTACGGAGGGCAGAGTAGCTTCCAATTTAAGAAATCTCCCACAAATATGCAATGAGTAGAGAGCTCACTTTACAATACTCCACTCCAAATTTTTGCCATAAATCAGAATTGTGTTGAAGATATTTTTAATGTTTTTACTTTCTGTATATTATGATGTATTGACATCTTAAAAAAAAAAAAAAACACTTTGCATCAGGTGGGGTGGGGAGACTTCCCTTCTTAGAAATTGCCAATTTTTCAGGATAACAAAGGGTCTAGCCAGAAGGAAACATGCCTTTGATTTGCAAACTAACCAATTCAGAGTCTTACCTCCTCTCTCTAGTCCTTATACCCTAGAGGACTAGAGGAAGCAATATTCATTCCTCTGTGTTACTCATCCCAGAGTCAGGTACTAGATAACTTGTGACTGTCCCTATAGTTTAAAAACCAATGGAATTATTCAAACTAGCCAAACCTAATGTGTTTATCCTGTACTGTCTCACTTTTTCCTCAGAAACTTTAATAAAAACCATGGTCTAATGCTTTCCCTTCACATAGTCTTTTGCTTCCTAACCAACCTGGTGTCTTTCCCTCATGGTCCTCTGTGACGTGCTGTGTCTTCCTTTTCTAGGACCTGTGAATATAATGCGCTTTGTTTTCCTCAGCCTCCTTCTGTCTCCACTTGTGGTCACATCTGACTAACCACCCTATGAAAAACTACAAAATATGAGTCCTAGTTGTAACTGGGAAAAAAGAAAGTAATTTCCATTAATATCATTTAACTACTCAATTCCCTCTATTTATTGAGAGAGAACAGAGCAAAAACTGCTTCAACTTCTGAGGGCAAAATATCACAGCTATTCATGCATATTTCCTTTAGTCATATGAGTAGGTTAGAATTTATTAAAATAAAAATACTTTGGAACTCATTGCTTTAATACTAAATTACTCAATCTCTTTCATATAGATGAAAAGGCAACTCTATTAGAAATCATGTTTTGTTATATTTTTAATATGTTTTTTTGCACTTGATCATTTAAACATTCAAACAGTTACATAACTTCAATTGATAATTTTCACTGAAGTTTTTAAACAAGGTGGCACACACTTTGCTTAGGCATCATGTTTTAGTGAAATACAAGATCATAAATTTCAAGTTGAGCTTAAAAGCTAGAGGCTGCAATCTTCATTGTTTTATCATTACCACAAAGAACAAATGTGTTACCCAGGTAGCTGCCCTGCTAAAGCTTACCTTACTATTCTACATTAAATAAAAGGAAAGGATATTTGTTTCAGACTCACATTAAAAACCAGAGAGAAAAATAATGTGAAAATGCATCCATGAGTAATATGTAAATATAATAAAGCAAGTCAAGCTGTTAATATTAATATAGTAATTGGTCTCAAATAACCCTTCTATAAAGATGAAAGAAAATGCACAGTCACAGCCCTTCTTGGTTCTCAAGTAGCTTCATAAAACTAGGGCGGTGAACCACAGAAAGATATAATAATAAAACTGGACAGAAATCTAGTTATAAAGTTAGTATTTTAGACCAAATCAGTGTGGCTCAGTTGGTTGGACTTTGCACCACAGAGCAAAATGGTATTGGTTGAATTCCTGGTCAGCAAGTATGTAATGATTCTCTTACACATCAACATTTCTCTCCTTCTCTTTCTCTCTCTTTTCCTTCCTCTCTGTCTAAAAATAAATAACTAATTTTTTTTAAAAAATCAGTATTTTAGAGACAAAAGGAAGCTAAAGACTCACATAATCTAATGTCCACAATGAATGAAATGAAGCTCCATAAAAGTAAAGTGATTCACAAGGACCCACAGTTAGTTAGTAGTCAATATAGTAGCATTGGAAATGTGACTCACGTTCCAATGTATCTATGTACTTCATGTTAAATTTTGATCCCTAGAACTGTAAAAGAAAAATCATAAGCAGCAGCAAGAGTCAAAGAAAGTTAACATAAGCAATGATTCATCAGGAAAGAGTGGTGCATAGAAGAGGGGAAGGGACTGGAATTAGGTAACTAAGGTCACTGAAGGAAAGGATGTTATACCAACTTCATAATCAAAAACTATTATTCTCAATAAACTACAGCTTTATTTCCTCACCAAAATATATGCGATGGCTAACTATAATATAGAGAGTCAATAAATGGGTAAATGAAGGAAAGTCAAATATTAAAATTAAATGTAAGGAAAAACTGGGGCACTGTAATCATTTTCAAGATATATGAGAATGAGAAGACATAACTATTAAATTAATTATGTAAAAATTGGTAAAATTTAAGAAAAATCTTAATGGTAGTACATCAAGATAATTCAGAAGTCTGTATGAAGAGCATTGTTGACAGAAGATGTGGCGAGGTAGGTGGGAATAAGCCCAGTTCTCCCTGTGCCCAGCAGGAACACTGAGCCAATTGTCTGAGGAAGAGTGAACAGCCAACAGAATCTCAGCTTATATGAAGTTTGGAGGCCAAAATTGCAGAGGACATTGAAAAACAGACAGTGAGGAGATTGGCCTAGGACAGTAAGTTCCCTGGGATCTGCAAGGGGACCGGCCCTGCTATGCCCCTGGCCCAGTGCCTGCTGCAAGATATGGGAAGGAGAGTTAGATCACCAGCTCCCTCCCCCACCAGAGCAGGGAGGGCAGCCTAGCACCAGGAGAGACCTGGGTGCTGGAAGTTGCTGGAGGGAATAGAGACAAGTGGGAGACACACAGAGGTAGTACACATCCACTGGGACTGTGGACACTACCACCAGAGAAATTGGGGTGCTGGGTGACACCTAGAGAAGGGAGGAGTTGGTCTGTGCCGGACCCTGACTCGGATAGTCTCCAGACTGGTTGGAAAGTTGGGCTGTGTGAAAAGCTGGGCACTTGTTAAGAATGGTGGGCAGCTGCTTTGTAAGGAACTCTCAGAAGTGGCTGGCATGCCCCAAGGGTGATTTCAGCTGTGTGCGCCCACAGACTGAGTGGCCAAGTGTGAAACTGTGCCACCCAGCTTGTCTCATGCAGTGCACAGCTGAGTGGCTGATTTGAGCTTGGTAGCTCATGGAGGACCTGGGCTAGAGGCTGGGAAACAATATTGTAGCCTAGACCTGGTCCCCATCCTCTCAAAACCATAGAAAGGGAGAAAAGTGAAGCCCAGCCCACCTCTTCCTGTGGCATCTAGGAAAACCAGCAGAACTCACTGAACAGGTTTAAAGTCCGCAGGAGGCTTATTATTTTTTTTCTTTTTTTTCTTCCTCCAAGTGAAACAATAAGACATGGAGTTATGAAGGTTCCAGAGACAGATTGAAACAGGGAGCACAAAGCTAACCCCCAAAACTAAAAAACTGAGACAAATGTCACCTTGCTATCCCAGAGAGCTGGCATTTTATTGTTTATGTGTATTATTATTATTTTTCCATTATTTTTACCACTTTTATTTTATTAGTATTTTTTATTTCTCTTCCTTATGTACAGCTTTCCTCATTTTATTTTTCTGTTTAATTGCATTGTTTGACTGGCTTTCCTTATTCTCTCTTTATTGTATTTTAATTTTCCTTCTTTCACTTCAACTGTGTTCCAATAACACACAGCTCTTGAATGGGTACTTTCTATTCTGGCTATCCAAATCATATATTCCGTGTCATATTGTTTTTATTCCAGTACTATTGTAAATAATTGTTGTTCCATACAATTGTACATATTATACAGCGAGCCCCCAAGATCTTGGCCCACTTCACTTTAATCCTGAGCATTATTGTTGTTGTTAACTCTATTCTCTCTCACACTAAGCCTACTTTCTATCCTTTAATCTCACTATATGTTATCATCTAACCTTGCACAAGTGCTCTGTTTTCTAGATTCAGCTCACAATCATCCTCTCCTCTAACAAGAGTCTTATCTCTCTTTCCCTTTTTATAAAAAGTGGCTAGTTGGCTGAAATATCACACTTAATGCAATACTTATCCAAAGAATCTCCTGTCTCTTCTCTACTTGCTGCTACTTTAAATCTCATAAAATACTCTCCTGCTGTCTGAATCCATTTTGCCTACCCCCCGCCACTCATCACATACAAAAATAGGTGGGAGCTGTGAACATCAGTATACCCGCTGAAGGAGAAACCACCAACAAAGGAACCACCAAAATGTAAAAGCCCAAGTACAACAAGAGAGCCCACACAAAGAGAAGAAAGGGCAAACCTAGAGGGTCCAGACAAGGAGATCAAAGAGACCACACCACTGAACCCCACAGAATTCATACCATAGTTCTCCCTACAAAGACAGATAGCAAAGTGAAACATCAGGAAACACAGAAATAAATGAAAAGAATCACTTAAAATGGGGAGACAAAAAAAGAATATGCAATTAAAAGGTATGAAAGAGTTCCCACTAAAAGAGTTAAATTAAATGGAAGTAAGTAAACTATCAGATGTAGAATTCAAAACAAGGTTACAAAGATGCTCAAGGAATGCACAGACAAGGAACTGAGTGAGAAGTACAACAGTATGAAAAAAGAACTAGAAACTATAACAAAAACCAGGAGGAAATGAACAATAAAATCTTGGAAATAAAAAAACATACTAGAAGGAATTACAATCAGGCTAGGTGAAGCAGAGGATTAAATCAGTGAGCTGGAGGACAGGCTAGAAAACAACACCCAGAAAGAGCTATCAAAGGAAAAGAGACTCAGAAAGAATGAAGAGGTGTTAAGGGAACTGCAGGATAATACGAAACATAATAATAACCATAAAATAGGGATACCAGAATGAGAAGAAGAGCAAGGATATAAAAACTGTTTGAAAAAGTAATGATGGAAAACTTCCCTAATTTGATAAGAGAAAAAGTCACACAAGTCCAGGAAACACAGAGAATCCCAATCAAGAGGAACCCCAAGAGGACCACTTCAAGACACATCATAATTAAAATGGCAAAATTCCAAGACAGAGAGAGAGCCCTAAAGGCAGCAAGGGAAAAATAGAAAGTAACATACAAGTGAGCCCTGATAAAGCTAGCAACTGAATTCTCAATGGAAACACTGCAAGTCAGAAGGGATTGGCAAGGGATATCCCAAGTAATGAAAAACAAAGTCCTGCAACCAAGACTACTCTATCCAGCAAGGCTCTCAATTAAAGTGGAGGCTCAAACAAGAAGTTTCCCAGACAAAAGAAGCCTCAAAGAATACACATCCTCCAAAAACAGCTCTGCAAGAGATGCTAGAAGGTCCACTTTAAGAACAGAAGAAAAACAGTGAGAGAGAGAGAGGAATACAGGTATGAAAAATGGCAATGAATAAGTACCTATCAATAATAACCTTAAACATAAATTTATTAAACCCTCCAATGAAAGATATAGAATATCTGAATGGATAAGAAATCTAGATCCATACATATGCTGCCTACAAGAGACCCACCTCAGAACAAAAGACCTACACAGACTGAAAGTGAAGGGTGGGGAAAAATATTCCAAGCAAATGGACATGAAAAAAAGCCAGGGTAGTAACACTCATATCAGACAAAATAGACTTCATAAAAAGAGATCCAGAAGGTCACTTCATAATACTCAAGGGAAGAATCCATCAAGAAGACACAAATATTGTAAATATATATGCACCCAACATAGGAGCACCCAAATACATAAAGAAAATCTTAGAGGACTTCAAAAAAGATATTGACAGCAACACAATTATACTAGGGGATTTTAACACCCCACTGTCAATAATGGATAGATCTTCTAAACAAAATATCAACAAAGACATCGTGGCACTGAACAATGTCCTAGATCAAATGAACTTAACTAATATATAGAGAGCCTTTCATCCCAAAGAAGCAAAATACACATTCTTCTCAAATGCACTTGGAACATTTTCAAAGACAGACCACATGACAGAAAACAAAATAAGCTTCAACAAATTCAAGAAAATTGAAATCATATCAAGCATTTTCTCTGACCACAATGGACTGAAACTAGAAACCAACCTCAAATTAAAAATTCAAAATTACTCAAACCCATGGAGATTAAATTGCATACTATTACACAATAAATGGGTCAAGAATTAGATCAAGGGAGAAATAAAAAAGTTTCTGGAAATAAATGAAAATGAACTCACAAGAACCCAGAACTTATGGGACACAGTGAAGGCAGTCCTGAGAGGGTAGTTCATAGTGATACAGGCTTACCTAAGAAAAATAAAAACATTAAAAAAAAAAACCTAACACTACATCTACAAGAACGGGAGGAACAACAACAAAGACCACTCAGAGCAAGTAGAAGGATGGAAATAACCAAGATCAGAGCAAAGCTAAATGACATAGAGACTATAAGCACATTCTAAGGATCAATAAATCTAGAAGCTGGTTCTTTGAAAAGGTAAACAAAATGCACAAGCCTTTAAGCTGACTCATCAAGAAAAAAAGAGAGAGATGATCCAAATAAACATAATCAGAAATGAAAGAGGAGAGATTACAACTGATACCACAGAAATACAAAGAATTGTAAGAAATTACTACAAAGATCTATATGCCAAGAAACTTGAAAACCTAGGTGAAATGGAAAAATTTCTAGAAAAATATAATCTTACAAAACTAAATGAAGAAGAAGCAGAAAGCCTGAACAGACCAATAACAGCAGATGAAATTGAAGCAGTAATCAAAAAACTCCCAGCACACAAAAGCCCTGCACTGGATGGTTTCACAGGAGAATTCTACAAAGCATTTAAGAAAGAGCTAACCCCTATCCTTCATGGACTATTGAAAAAAATTCAAGAAGATGGAAAACTCCCAAACTCTTTTTATTAAGCTAGCATCATCCTAATCCCAAAACCAGATAAAGACACAACAAAGAAAGAAAATTTCAGGTCAATATCACTGAAGAACATAGATACTATAATCCTGAACAAAATATTGGAAAACTGCATCCAGCAATACAGTAAAAAGTTCATGCACCATGACCAAGTGAGATTCATCCCAGGGATGCAAGGATGGTACAATATTCACAAATCAATAAGCCCAATACATCACATAAACAAAAGCAAAGACAAAAATCACATGATCACATCTATAAATGCAGAAAAACATTTGATAAGGCACAATACTTATTTATGATAAAAACACTCAGCAAAGTTGGAATAGAAGGAGCATTCCTCAACATAATAAATGCTATACATGAGAGATTTATAGCCAACAACATATTCAATAGGCAAAAACTAAAAACTTTCCTACTAAGATCAGGAACAAGACAAGGTTGTCCACTTTCACCACTTCTATTGAACATAATATTGGAAGTCCTAGCCACAGCAATCAGACAAGAAAAGGAAATAAAAGGCATCCTAACTGGAAAAGAGGAAAAACAAAACTGTCATTTTTTTGCAGATGACATGATAGTGTATATAGAAAATCCTATAGACTCCACTAAAAAACTGCTCAACCTAATAAATGAACTTGGCAAAATAACAGGATACAAATTCAATATTCAGAAATCAAAGGCATTTTTGTACACCAACAATGAAATATCAGAAACAGAAATCAGTAAAAAAATCCCATTTGATATAACAACAAGGAAAATAAAGTACCTAGGGGTAAACCTAACCACGGAGGTAAAAGACCTGTACTCAAAAAATTACACAACACTGAAAAAAAAAATTAAGGAAGACACAAACAAATGGAAACACATACTGTGTTCATGGGTAGAAAGAATGAACATCATCAAAATGTCCATACTACTCAAAGCAATTTATAGATTAAGTGTAATACCTATTAATGTACCAATGGCATATTTCACAGATATAGAACAAACATTTCAAAAATTTATATGGAACCATAAATGATCCTGAATAGCTGCAGCAATTTTGAGAAAGAAGAGCAAAGTAGGAGGGATCACAATACCTGATATCAAACTGTATTACAAGGCTACGGTAATCAAAACAGCTTGGTACTGGCATAAGAACAGACACATGGACCAATGAAACAGAATAGAGAGCCCAAAAATAAACCCAATTCCCTACGGTCAATTAATATTCAACAAAGGGGGCAGCAGCACAAAATGCAGCAAAAATAGCCTCTTCAAAAAATGGTGTTGGGACATCTGGAAAGCTACATGCAAAAAAATGAAACTGAACCACCAATCTACACCATACACAAAAATAAATTCAAGGTGGATAAAATATATAAATATAAGTTGTGATACCATAAAAATCCTAGAGGAGAATACAGGAAGGAAATCTCAGATATTCCACACAGCAACATTTTTACTGATATGTCCCCCAGAGCAAAGGACAGAAAGGAAAGAATAAACAAATGGGATTTCATCAAAATAAAAAGCTTCTGCACA
>PVKM010038749.1:0-14006 GCA_004027735.1 Carollia perspicillata | reverse complement strand
CCAAAAGAACCTATGCACCCCAATGTTCAAAGCAGCACAATTTACCATAGCGAAGTGCTGGAAGCAACCTAGGTGCCCATCAGTAAATGAATGGATCAAAAAACTATGGTACCTTTACACAATGGAATTCTATGCAGCAGAAAGAAAGAAGGAGCTCCTACCCTATGCAACAGCATGGATGGAACTGGAAAGCATTATGCTAAGTGAAATAAGCCAGGTGGTGAAAGACAAATACCATATGATCTCACCTTTAACAGGAACCTAAACAACAAAACAAACAAGCAAGCAAAATATAACCAAAGACATTGATATAGAAAACAGGTTGAGAGTAACCTGAGTGGGGACAGGGAAGGGAATTTCAGGGGAGATGGGGAAGGGGTCACAGGAACAAATATAAAGGACAGAAACTAAAGTGGGTGGAAATGGGAGGGAGGTGGGGAACACTGGTGGGGGTAGACTGGGATGGGAGTAAAAGAAAACTACTTGAACAACAATTAAAATAAATTAAAAAAAAAAAACCCTATGTCAGTTGGTTGCAGTGACTCAGTAGTAATACTGTCTTTAGGAAATGATTTTGAAATCTATCATGTAGTCATTTCTTATGAGATTGAGAATTGTGTTTACTGACTCTAAATTAGAAAGATTACCCCAAAATGTTAACTGATGTTCTAAAATATTAATGTTTTGATCCATTCTTTACGGGTAGAATTTAAGGAAGGCTTATCCTTCTGGTTCATATTGTCAATTAAGTTTAATATAAAGAATGTTGAGTCAAAAATTGATTGCATTGGGAGACAATTTGTGTAACATAACCTGGAACTTCAAAAAGACATACCACATTTGCCACATTTACCATAAAAAATTTGCAAATGTAAGTACCTCATATTAATTATAAGGATGGAGCTTGTGGTTCTACCAATGTCCATATTTTTTCTAAAGAATATCCCAAAATTGCACTAAACAGGATAATCTGTTGTTTGTAACCACACTAGTGAAGGTCTGTTTGTCTTTGGGGAAGGATGGGGTACAAGAAAGAAATACCTGGGAGATTTTTCAGAACAATATTGGCAAGCATTATGAAACAGTATGCAGAAACATAATTTGAAGTGATGAGAAATATTTAAGCACAATTTTAAGTTCATGTATTTGCACATCCCTTCCTTAACTATAGAAACCATTTCTAGGTTTATATGAGAAGCCAGAGTGAAAATAGTTTTAGAATTATGGAGACTTGCTTTATTAGCAATTTTACTGGAATATTTCTTTTTCCATAAAGTAGTGCCATACTTACTGAAAGAACAAAATGCCAGCTGTGATATGATGAAAAAGACCATTGGATTTAGGAATTTGAATTCAAATCCCAGGGCAATAATCTTTCATAGTTTTATTTGAACTCTAAATGAGATATCCTTTAGCATTGACTGTTGAGCAGGGCACATAAATATTATTAGCAAGTACATATTGTATACCTGGTTGTTCTGGTCCATTTTACTGACTCTGAACTGTGTTTAGTCACTGGTTAATTCATCCATCCGTTCGTTTGTCTAGTCATTCATTTGGAAAAGCAGGTACTTGTAAAATTGAAATTACAACATTCCTCTGTTATTACTGGGACACACAATCCCATGTCAGCTGTATTCCTTCCAGTTTCTGTACTTCTTTTCTGTACTGAACAAGTAATATCCTTTAATGTACTTCTATGTTCACCAATGCTTCCAAGTGTATTTTGCTCCCTATGAACAAGGATCATGCCTGGTTGAAATTAGATCTTAAAAATAAGATTGAGTGTAAATCTGAAGATCAGAACTAGGAAGGGACAAGGAATTAGCATTTATTGAGTTCTACATGAGCCATGCATGTTGCTGCCTTCTTTATCACTGGTTGTCAGGCTCCCCAACCTTGTCCACAAGTCTGTTTATGTCTCCTATAAACAACTAGATGACATTTTCTTTTTACCTGTGGAGTGAAAATTGTTCAAAGCAAAATTAGTACTGTTTTAATACTAGTTGTCCTAAGCAAAGCAATACAAGTGAACACATTTAAACATGTATTTTAATGGGAAAGCAGCTTAATTTATTAATGAAAATGAGAACTTGGCGGGCATTTTTGGAAGGGACTCTTTCCTTAGGAGATCCACAAGAGCTTGAGAGCAGGGTTATGACTTTTTCATCTTTATATTTCTATCATATGGTCATTGCTCAGTGATGATACATGAAAAGAGGAGTGAATGGTCACTTTGGATATTTTTAAGGCCATGCAAGATTGATGGCACTGGTGGTCATTATTTTACTTCACCAACTAAGGTTTTGCTTTGCCTTGGTTCAGAGGATTAGTGCTAATACTCCACCCTTAAGGCTAGGCTTATTATTTGGCCCACAAATGAAGCTCAGAGACATAAAAGGATACTTCTGAGGTAACTGGGAAGAGTTTGAAGATGGGGGAGGAAAAAAAGTATTCTGGTGTACTAAGAGGAGAAGTTCAGAGCAGGAAAACATTGTGGCCAGGAAGGGATAATATGGTGTAGGCATGATTGTTCAGATGGGTCAGGACAGATTAGTGATTGTCTAGATGTGGGGCTGAAATGGGATTGACAGAAAGTATACACCTGGGTCTGGCCAAGATGGAGGCATAGGTAGATATACTTTGCCTCCTCACACAAACAAGAGAAGGACAACAACAAATTGAAAAACAAAAAACAACCAGAACCGACAGAAAATCAAACTGTATGGAAGCCCGACAACCAAGGGGTTAAAGAAGAAGGATTCATCCAGACCGGGTAGGAGGGGCGGAGATGGGCAGCTGGGATGGAGAGGACTCACGGCTAGGTGACAGTTGGAGGACTGGGGTGGGCGAGGCGGCATCTGGAGGAGCAGGCGGTCCCAAATTTGGGTGCGGATAAACTGGGAAGAACAACTGGGGAGTGAGACGGGCTGCACAACCCAGGGCTCCAGTGTGGGCAAATAAAGCCTCAAAACCTCTGACTGAAAAAACCTGTGGGGGTTGTGGCAGCAGGAGAAACTTCCAGCCTCACAGGACTGTTTGTTGGAGAGACCCACGGGGTCCTGGAACATACACAAACCCACCCACCTGGGACTCAGCACCAGAAGGGCCCAGTTTGCTTGTGGGTAGCAGGGGAAGTGACTGAAAGCTGGTGGAAAGCTGAGGAAGCGGCATTGTTCCCTCTCAGGCCCCTCCCCCACATACAGTGTCACAATGCAGCAATATGGGTGCCCTGCCCTGGTAAATACGTAAGACTCCACCCCTTACCATGTAACAGGCCCACCAAGACAAAAAAATAATGCCCAAATGAAAGAACAGATCAAAGCTCCAGAAAAAATACAACTGAGCAATGAAGAGATAGCCAACCTATCTCTTCAGGTGCAGAGTTCAAAACACTGGTAATCAGGATGCTAACAGAATGGGTTGAGTATGGTCACAAAATAGAGAAATAAGTGAAGGCTATGAAAAGTGAAATAAAGAAAAATATGCAGGGAACCAACAGTGAAGGGAAGAAAACTGGGACTCAAATAAATGATTTGGAGCAAAAGGAAGAAATAAATATTCAGCCAGAACAGAATGAAGAAACAAGAATTCAATAAATGAGGAGAGCCTTAGGAATCTCTGAGACAACTTTAAATGTTCCAACATTTGAATCATAGGGGTGCCAGAAGGAGAAGAACAAGAGTGAGAAATTGAAAACTTTTTTGAAAAAAATAAAGGAGAACTTTCCCAATCTGGCAAAGCAAATAGACTTCCAGGAAGTCCAGGAAGCTCAGAGAGTCCCAAAGAATTTGGACCCAAGGAAGCACAGACAAAGGCACATCATAATTACATTACCCAAGACTAAAGGGTAGAATCTTAAAGGCAGCAAGGGAAAAGGAGGAAGGTACCTATAAAGGAGTTCCCATAGGACTACCACTGATTTCTGAAAAGAAACCTTATAGGCAACAAGAGGCTGGAAAGAAGTGTTCTAAGTCATGAAAGGCAAGGACCTCCATCCAAGATTACTCTATCCAGCAAAGCTATCATTTAGAATGGAAGGGCAGATAAAGTGTTCCCCAGACAAGGTCAAGTGAAAGGAGTTCATCATCACCAAGCCCTTATTATATGAAATGTTAAAGGGACTTATCTAAGAAAAAGAACAAGATCAAAACTATGAGCAGTAAAATGACAACAAACTCACAACTATCAACAACTGAACCTAAAAAAATAAAACCAAAAACAAACTAAGCAAACTATTAGAACAGGAACAGAATCATAGAAATGGAGATCACATGGAGGATCATCAGTGGGGAGAGGGAGGGGGTAGAATGGGAGAAAAGGTACAGGGAATAAGAAGCATAAATGGTAGGTACAAAATAGACAGGGGGAGGTTAAGAATAGTATAGGAAATGGAGAAGCCAAAGAACTTACATGTATGACCCATGGACATGAACGAAGGTGGGGGAATGCTAGTGGGAGGCAGGGTACAGGGCAGAGGAGAGTAAAAGGAAGAAAAAAATGGGACAATTGTAATAGCATAATCACTCAAATTTTAAAAAAAGAAGGTATACAACTGGACAAATACTACTTACGGAGTGTTCATACTTCTTAGATAAACTGTAATAGGCACCACCCAGGGCATTCTTGAATATTTTTGTGGTTGAGGTCGTTGCCTTTGGCTTTTCAGTTTGGTGAGTAATGGCTCCCTTCACTGGAATGCGACTTCACAGGAGATGGTAAAGTGAATGAATAATACTTTGTAGATTGTAAACTACAATTTAAATCCAAGACATTATAATAACTTGTTTCTGTAGAAGTTTGTATTCTAAGGGTTTTTGTCTCTCATTGAGAAATGACAGGTTAAAATACAGTGGGATCTCATTTATCCTGCACAGTCTATCTAAAGAATGCCCCAAAATTACACTAAACAGAACAATGGATTATTTAGAACTACATGGCCGAATGTCTGTCGTAAACATGAAAGAATATCTGTTTGAGATGTTATTGTATAGGTATCTATAAAGGGTTTTGGGTTTCTGGGAAGAGAGAGTATACGATGAAATTCATTTTTGATGTTACAGTGGAACAGGATAGTTGTCCATGTGTTACTGTTACCAGTCCTTCAAATAGCAGGCATTTCTGCACTACTTACTGAGCTAAAATAAGAAACTGACAGGCCTGGTTAGTTCTAGCAGTTTTTCATATTAGGCTGTGTCTGTGGCCAGAGGAGTCACTGTTTAATTGGGGTCATTAAACCTCTCAGCAAAATAAGGCAACATTTACCTGAGAGAGAATATTTTCCCCCTCTGAATTTGAGGAAACTGAAAGTATACAAGTTATAAGAATACTTTTTGTTTCTTGACTTCCAAATCTAATACAGGATATTAGTTGTCAGTGTTTATGAAAATTTGAGCAAGGTTGGTGAGGATTTTAAAGGAATCTCTTAGGTGAGTGAGGAAGGCTTTTTTAAAATTAAATAAAAAAGCTTAACAATGTAAAATAGCACAATTACTTGAAAATTTCTGAGGCATAAAAAGTCTTTAAAAAAGAAGTGACTTTTAAAAATAAGCAGTTTGGATTTATGTGTTGTTTAGAGTTAGAAGCTCTTTTATGGTTTTGTTTTGAAGTCAGTTATAATACCATTCTAAAGTGTTATTTGATTAACAATAGATAATAATGGAATGCTTACAGTTCTTCCCTCTGTTAAGTTTGTTTCAGTTTCCAGTTTCTTCTTAGGAATAAGAGAATGAAATTTACTTCTTTACCAAATTGATCTTTTTTATTTAATAGGTACTGTTTATTGAGCATTACTAATAGAACTAATAAAGTAATTTACTTCAGGTGTTTCTCAATTTATTACATCGGCTTGACTCAGTTATTTTCTTTCTGTGACATATATTTAGATTGTTATAGTGCCACATAGTAAGAACTGGTGTGATTTGGTTTGCACTTTTTCGTTGGGCTCTGCTGGAAGGGGAAGGGAATTCCTATCCTCATTTATATCTTTTATTTAAAATAAAACAAAAGTTATATTTTTCTCAGTTCAGGCTCAGAGTATGGGACATTATGGAGTAGAGAGAAATTTTTTTCTTAGTTTACTTGGCCCTTTTAGCAAAGTGAGTGTTTTAAATTGTTACATTTACATTTGAGGGATGAAGTGTGAATGGCTAAATTGTGGTTTTTAAGTATTAGAAACTTGCTTCTCAATTGTTTTTTTCTTCTAAACTGGAAGTTGTATACATGTATTATCATTAAGTAAAAGTCTGAAATGTAATATAAAAAATCAAATAGCAAACACAATCAGTTGGAAAAGCCATTCTAAGGATAAACTTTTCTTTCTTTTACATTATTTGAATGATTATATTCTTGGAGGGAGATACAGAAGTGATGACAACATAACACCAATTATGTTTGAGCAAAGATGCAGACATTAATTAGTTTTGGATATAAAAGTATTCCTAAAAATGTTTGGTTTTTGCGTGAATAGTTATTTTTTTATCGCATGCCTGCAGAAAATAATGTAACAATATCTGGTAATTTTTAAAAATGAAGGAATTATAATTCTTAAAGAGGAGCATTTTTAGTTTTAACTATGAGAATATAGGTGATGGAGAACAGAAATAAGATACTAAAGAAAAGAAACATAAGATATGTTTCTACTCAATCTGGAGAGGATGTAAATTCAAAGCTTGGGTGAAAACTATCTCCAGCTTCTAAGAGAAAACAAAGATTTATTACTAGTTAGCCAAAGGGAAAACTTAAATGATATCAGTACATATAGTGATTAGCAGGCTGGGATTAGCCAGGGAAATGGAATTATGTAAACATCAACGCTCATAGGCAAGTGCTTTTTCTCTTGACATGTCTTGAACATTATAGCCATCTATTGTTTCATGTCTAGCTCACTTTCTGGGAATAAACATGATTTAGAAGTGAAATGTAAAGTTGTTTTTAATGTATATTCTTCTGTTTGTAATGACTGTGAGAACAAAAGGTATAAAAATACTTGGACATTAAGAAAGTATCTTATTATAGGATTACACTGCCTTGTTGCTATCCTAATTTCGATAGATGTTATTTCCTTAAGAATACGCTATTGATACGTGAATGCTATTAAAATTTAGCCTTATAGAAATCTCTTTTTAGCATTGGCTAGCAACCCAAAGATAGCAAAATGGCAGTCAGACATTGTCAATCCTTTCAAATAGTTTTATTTGTTGGGGATTTTACACAGTTTAGGAAAAGTTCACAAGTTGTCCTAGACAGAAAGCCCAACTGTATTTGTTGAAATGACATTATTTTCATTTTGCATTTAAATGAAAACCGTTCTCTCCCAGTCCTGCCACATTGCTTTCAACCCCTTCTTAGAGGCATCAATGAACAAGTAACCATTGCTTCTTGTAGCACAATGTTGTATCCCTGTGATTACCTGTCCTAGCTTTCTTACCACAGGATATAGTGCATTATACCAGATGGAATGCTAAAATTCTCAAATCAATAAAAATTAATGTATCATACATTATTTTTGAAATAAGATGGCTATTAGTAAGTCATACCACCCATGATGTGATAAAGTGTTGTAAAATGTCAAGGGATTCACTTTTTTATTTGTGGGTTTCTATCATTTCTGTCTCCTTTTTCTCCCTGATCACAAGGTAACTCAAATAAACCTGGAGTTTTCAGGCTATACTCAGCGCAGGGGTGGAAGACTAGAGATATGTTGGTGTGAATAAATAGTAATAACTCTGAACCGGAATTGTCCACCACTGCTCCGGTCCCCCTACTGAAAGCCAGTACTTCCCACTGCTGCCTGAGTGTTCAGGCCGCACTGTCGTCACTTCTAGCTCTTGGGGCTCGGGATCACTGTCCCATCTTCCCCTGTTGCTGGTTCTCGTTGCTGGGGACATTAAAGAGTGGCTTTGGTCAGGCAGCCTGTGCAAGTCATGATCCCAGGGGCAGGTCTGCAGGTCCAACTGGTCCAGTGTTCGGGGAGGCCCACGGGACGTTTTTTTTTTTTTTCTGTTAATTGTATTTAGCCTTGCCACTCTAAATTACCGACTGCAGTAAAATGTGTTGGTACCTTTACCATATTTTAGCAAACAATTAGTGTGTGTTTAAGTCATTTACTATTTTTGTGATCTTAACACTGGTTATTCTTTACCTGTAATTTAGGATCATAGGGTTAAATGAGATAAGTAAAGCCTCAGCAGAGTACCTGCCACAGTCTAAGTGCTGAATACATTTTAGACATTTAGTTTAGCTACTGTTTCTGCTACTACTGTAATATTGACCTTGTTCTGTAATTCTCAGTGCCTAACTCAGTCACCTTTTTTGTTTGAGTCAGCCTCTAGACTAGTAGTTCTCTTTCTTCCTTCCCTTCCTCCCTCTCTTCCTTTCTTTTCTTTTTTCTTTCTTTAAATTTATCTGTTCTTGTTACATACATATTTGTCTCCATGTTTTCTGTTCCCCTTCAGTTCTGAGGAGAGATTTATAACAGTAGCAATAGCAGCTTCACACCTGGTTAAAATGAAAACACTTTATTATCTGTATCTTACCTTTACTCTTACTTCTTTGTGCTTCATATCCATTTCCATATTTTTCCTGCAGTTCTTATACCTAAAGGGTAATTTTAAAGCCAAATTCACTAATTTTTTCCCAGATCTTGTTCTTATTGATAATGTTGCACTGCAGAAAAGGATGTTTTATGTTGACCCTCTAGTGTCTTGCCATAAAAAAATATTTATTGAGTCATACTGTTAGCAAGTATGTGGTGTGGGTATAGAGGAATAGCAGGATGACCAAGTTATGGTCCCTTTCCTCAATTACTTAGTGCAGAGAGGGAAAGAGAAACACAGCCAACACAAATCCAAAATAAAATGTGTACAGTACAAAGGAGCAAAAAAGTACCATACAAGGGGATGAGAGAAAGTTTTACATTCCTGTTGGTAGTTACTGAGTTGGACTTTGGTCACAGAATCCCTAGATTACTAGGACTGCATTAGCAAATGAGTGTCATATAGCTAGATGACTTCAGAAAGGGCAAGTATGGCTGAAGGGAGGGTAAAAAGAGAGACAAATAAGAGTCTGTTGGGGTTAAATTGCAGTTCATTCTGAAAGATTAAAACAATTGAAAAATTCTAATTGCTGTATTTTACCCATTTAGAAAAGAACAGCAATATAATTGGGTCATCTATTACCCATGTTTGAATATTATGTTAACATTTTTCCATAAGTATGCATATTGCCTTTCCTTTCTCTGTTTTTACTATAAAGTGTAGAAATTATATTTTGTAGAGAACATTTTTAGATTTACAGAAAAAATACTGACAGTATATACAGTTCCCATGTACCTCACATGCATTTCCCATATTATTAATATCTTATATTTGTATTATATACAGTCAAACCTCAGTTCTGAAATGTCTCCCATCTTGAACAGTTTGGTTCTTGGACACATTGTTCACAGAAAAAATGTCTTGGTTGCCAAACAAAACTTCAGTTCTTGACCTAACAACCCAATCATGCTGATACCTGTATGATCAGTCAACTGTATGATTCTGTTTTCTAACAAATCACCCCTGGAACAGCCTTCCAGAACAAATTAAGTTTGAGAACCCACTGTATATGTTACAATTAATGAACCAGTATTGACACATTATTAGTAGTTCAAGTGCATACTTGATTCAGTTTTTCCTGAATGTCCTTTTATGTTCCAGGATTCCACCCAGGATATCACATTACATTTAGTAATCATGTCTCCTTATATTTTTCTTGGATGCAACAGCTTTTCATACTTTTCTAATTTTTGATGACTTTGATAATTTTAAGAAGTACTAGTTATGTATTTTGTGATCTGTCCCTCAGTTGGGATTTGTCTGTTTTTTTTTTCCTCTCATGATTTTCCTGGGATTATGAATTTTGGGGAGGGAGACCACACAGGTAAAATGCCACTTCAAGGGTGACTATCAGCTTGACTTACCACTGTTGATGTTGACCTTGATTAGTTGGCTGAGGCACTGTTTGTCAAGTTCTACACTCTGAAGCTCTCCTCTCCACCCTTTCCACTGTACTTCTAGAATGGAAGTCACTCTGCACAGTCCATGCTTGAGGAGTGAAGAGTTTTGCTTCTTTATGTGGAAATAAACAAGTGCCACCCAAATGAGAATACTTGAGGGCTGTTTATTCAGGGCTTGCCATAGCAATGGAGTCAGGCTTATCACTTGTTTTTGGCAGGGACTCAAAGGCAAGAAGACAAGTAGGAAAGCTTGACAGTAGAAAAGAGGGAACACTTCAGATATGCCCTGATTAGAGGCTGTGTAATGGGAAAGCTGGAGGCAGGCATCTAGAAGCAGAACATCCTATGCCATTGGTTAGGGGAACATATTTGGCTGTTTTGGGTTGATCCTAAATTAGAAGCAGGATAAAAATTAGGAAAACCGTCAGTTATTGATCAAGTTGTGACTCTTTGGGTTGATTACTATTGTAGTGTGACTTTCAGGACTGGTGTTATAGGCTGTGGGTCAGAGTTCTGTTTTTATATATGGTTTGGTCATCGCCTGTTTTATGGTCAGTCTCTCAGTCTCCTTCAGAGTAGAGTATCTACAGCAATAATTTGGAATTCTTCTGCATGGATTTGTCTCGTCTCCTCTTTATTTATCTATGTATTTCAGTATGGAACCTATTTTATTTTTCTATTTTGGGTTATAATGTAATACGGCTCTATTATTTTGTTGTTCATAGTGCTTTATTTATTTTGTTGTTTATATTATTTCAGTTTTGGCCACTGGGAGCTCTTTCTGTTGGCTCTGTGTCCCTTTGACATATCCCCCTCATGGTGGCTTTTTTTTGCTTTGTTTTTGAGTACTTCTTTCCTCTATAGCACTGCAAGATGCTCCAGGCTCATCTTGTATACCTCCTGTCCTATCACCCGCTTAAAAAAAAAAACAAAAACAAGCTTTTACTTTTACGGAAAAAGCTGCACCATAATTCTTTTTCTCTGTTCCCTCTCTGTTGATAACGATTTTCCTGAAGTTAGTATTGTTCCCTTACACTTAATGTAGTCACAAACAACACATAGTAATTTTCATGAGTTTAAAAAAATACATAAATGGAACTTCTGGCCAAGATATAGTTCAGGAAAAGAAAGCCTCAAAACCTCTGGCAGTAAAAGCTTGTGGGGGTTGCGGCAGTGGGAGAAACTCCCAGCCTCACAGCAGATTCCACTGGAGAGACCCACAGAGTCCTAGAATGTACACAAAACCACTTACCTGGTAATCAGCACCAGAAAGGCCCAATTTTTTTGGGTAGTGGGGAAAGTGACTGAAAGCCCACAGAGAGCCAAGCAAGTGGCATTGTTCCTTCTCTGACCCCTCCCCCCATATAGTGCAACAGCACAGTGAAGAGGGTAATAGCATAGTCAATAAAAGATACTTTAAAAATACATAAATGGACTTCTGCACATATCTTTTTGTAAATTGTTTTTGTTATCAGACATTAGGATATTTTTTAATATTGTAGATCTACTTCATTGTATTTATTTACTAGTTTATTTTTAAATTATAAGAGAATGTTTATTTAGGAGGTTTTGGAGGTAGTAGATGCGAGCCAGCTGGGTTGTGTAGGCTCAGGAAACAAGTTAGAGAAACAAAAGAAGAGCCCTTAGAATTTAGGAGAGAGAAAGGCAAGGGTAAGGAGCTGGTGGGGAAGACGAGGGGGGAAAGGAAAGGCCAGGTGTGCGCCTGAGAGGGACAGTGCACTACTTCATTTATTTTAGTTTTATGGTATTCCACTGTCTGGATATACCATGGCATATCCATTCCACAACAAACAGGCGATGAATGTTGTTGCATGGACCTCCTTGTACTTGTGTTCTATTTATCTAGGGAGTGGGGTTTTCAACAGTTATGGTGGAAAATAGGGGAAGTTTTGAAATATGTAGGAAACTTTTTTGTTTTCACATGATTGGTACTGACAGGGTGAGGACAAGAGATGCTTGATGATCTGCAATGTGTGTGTTTGCCTGAGTCACACATAATTTTCACATACCATTGTTAGGTATTCATATAGGCAAAAATGCTGTTTATTATGGTCTGATTCTAGAACCTCAATTTTGCATGTAAACCTGAAGTTTTTTTGTCATAGTTTTAGCATATGCTATTTCTAAGAATTCAAGTAACCCTGTAAACTGAGAAGACTTTACTTTTTTCAGAAATTTACCAAAAATTGTTCACTATTTTAGAAACATACCTTCAATAGCAATACCATTCATAGTATCTGAGTCACCGACACAACACACGGTATCAGCCAATACTTGTAGGTTTTGCATCCATGCTGATGCTATGTGGGTGCAGGTGTCTTTACATCATTAAGCCTTCTAAAAAGTCATGAATACATTTGCTTTCTGAATCTTATTGTATTATTTAAAACAGGGCCAGGACTAGGTAGGCTAAGGCAAGTGAGGTGCTTAGTTGCAAAACTTAAGGATATATTCTCAGAGTCCTGCAAGTACAGCTTCAGCACTTGAACAACTTTGCCTCCTCAAATTTTCTACCTTAGACAACTTGCTTACTTCATCCTAGTCCTGATTAAAAATTATGTTCTGTTTATTTCTTCTTTACAGTGTAGTTAAGACTTTATGTTGATTTTTTTGAAATTTATATATAAGTAGATAGATTATTTATTATGTTTGTTACAGAATAGAAAGAAGGTATTTAACATTATTTGTTTTAAAAAGGAGGCATTAAAATTGAGCTGAGAACCACTACTTTAGGGTACATACTTGGAAGTGTCCATTTTTGGGGTATATGAGCATCTTCAATTTGACTGGATGTTGCCAGATTACTTTATAGATGGTTGTATTAGTCAGTGATTGCTATAATAATGCAACATAAAACAAAACCAACCAAACAAAAATGCTTTGAAACTTAGTGGCTCAAAATAATAATATTTATATTTTCCCTTTTGATCTGTGGATTCATTGCAACTCAGATGAGCTAGGCAGGATTCCAGGCTCCAGATTCTGAATTCTACTCTGTAGGCTGCAGGTTGGGTTAAGGTTGGGTTCATGTCTTTCATTCTCGGACAAGCAACTACCCATTTTTTCTCATGGGAAATTGGAGGAGCTGAAGGGAGGCAAGTGGAAATATATAAAACTTCACATGGGTCACATCTAGAACTTCTGCTCACCTTCCATTGGCCAGAACAAGTCACATGGCCATGCCCAACATCTGTGGGGGTAGTGAAATATTCATTCTAGTGGGTAGTACTGCAAAGTTATTTGGCAAATATGTGGATTATAATTCTAATAAATGAAGGGTGTGAAGAGTTATGAACAATGAATCGTTCGGTTTACCACAATGGTTGTACCATTATATACTCTACTGCTAAAGTATGCAAGCTACTATTTCTTAACATCTTCACCAAATGTTTACTGTTTTTGCTAGTTTGATGAGTGCTGAATGATATATTGTGATTTTAATTTGCATTTCCCATTGTATACATCTATTCAAAATGTTTACTATTATTTATTTTAAAGGACTGATTTTTTCCTCTACTATAAACTAGTGAGCATAAGACTTTTTATGATGAAAACAAAAATTTGGCATCTGAGATTGTAAATTATAATTAAATACCAGTATAAACTAACAACTAATTTCTGTTTCTCTTTTGTTTCCATGTTTTCCACTATTCTGAGGAGCATTAAAAATGTCTAGACTTTTTTTGAAAGGCCCTTGTAGTTCTAACATTCTGATTCTATAGGTATGATACATTCACAATTTTCCTTCCAGTCTGTAATCTAAGTCTGTTGAACCCATTTAGTAAGCAAGGTATAGGCTCTGTATTCCAAACAACACTTTTGAAAATGTGACTGTGGGTAGCCCTGGCTATGTGGCTCAGTGGATTGAAAATATGACTGTATTCCAAAATATGTAGATGTTGTGAGTTTTATAAATGGATTTCTGGAAAGGAAATCCATTTCTCTGTTTCTCTGGAAAGAGAGTTTCTCTGGACAGAGAGTTTCATAT
>PVKM010038748.1:0-14016 GCA_004027735.1 Carollia perspicillata | reverse complement strand
GTTGAGTTCAGTAAAGGAAAGGCACCACATCTCCTGCTGGTGTCCAGTTGTGCTGGGCAATTATCTGTGTGGTTGGAGTATGAGGTACAAGCACAGTGCATAGAACCAGCCCTGCTGCTAGCCCTTCTGAAATACTATTGGTACTCCTGTTGTTCTTTTAAAATGTTATTCCTTTAAGAGGCCTGTAATAAATTTAAACAAAATTTAAAGCATCACTCTAGGTGAGTAATTCTGGTTACCATCTCTGTATATACATTTTAATCATAAAAAACTGAGACATGCACACATACACACCCCCATATATTTTCTTCTGTCACGAGAACAAAATCCTTAGTGTCTTCTGTAATTATCCCAAATCATAGCTTCCAGCGTACTAATAGAGGCAAGATAATTCAACTTTATGAGGAGTTTTACTTAAATGTCATATTTTGGCTTTTGAGTTATTTCTTTGTATTGGTCAGTATTTATCTGTTCATAATTACATTGCTTTATAGTTGGCATATGCTGACTTCTTGTCTCGGAGTACTTGTGATTTACCAGCTTATACAGCTGATAAACTTTTTATTTATTTTGACTTTAACACTCCAAGTTTTCCTTTGTAGTTCAGATCGTATATTTTTTATTATGTATATATTTTATTTATAAGAGATATTGATTGCTATGTAGAAAAGTTACCAGAAGCTTAAAGAGAATATGAAAAAAAAAAGCAACTCATTATTAGTCAATAGAATTAAAAATGTAAGTTGAGCTGTGACATCCAATGTTAACAAACTAGGAATTGTGCCTATTTTTATAGATGTGTCAATTTCATCAAAATGAGAGATGACAAGTTGGGGGCTCAGTACTACATATAAAGTTTTTTTTCAGGGATATGTTATGTTATGAGGAGGGAGAAACATCTTACCTGTGGAGTGATGGAAGGAATGTAGAAAGTACAAGACAGCAGTGGGCAGCTATCTGGAGGTGAAAGAAGACAGTGAAATGGGACTGCACAGAAGAGATGATGGGTTTAGGTCCAATCTGGAGTTCAAGACCAGTGGCTAGGAAGGACTATGAGCACGTGGTCACAAATATGTAATTGCCCAATGATGAGATGCCATAACCCATCTGTATAGCTAAGAATCAGGAAATAGAATACCATCAGGTGAACTATGTGCGCTCAGTCTTCAGAAATCTACATATGTTGTCTTAAAGTTTCCCACTCTGCCAGGTTTTGTGTGCTTATGCATAAAATTACATAACAGTTCCACAATTTACATGCAGAAGATTGTACACAAATAATTGTAAATATTTTTGTGCAGCAATTTAAGCACAATATCCTTATCCAGTGCAACTGGGATTCACTAATTGTTGAGATGTAAAAACTAGAAAGTTTATAGCTAGTGTTAATATAAGTCAGTACAGATGAAGTTCTATAAGAGGAAACTAACTTTTTCTATGAAGGTTCTAAGGGCAGGGCAAATGCAGTACCTCACCATATGATCAATAAGTCAAGAGGAGGTTAAAACTTTATGGCAAATGGAAGTCACGTGGCAAATAAAATGCACAAAGCAACCTAAATATATAAATTAGTGGTATATATTAGAATAAGCATTTAAAACACAGCTGTATTCTCAAGGATTGTTCAACTCTGTCCTTCCTTATAAAGCCATCATAGCTAGAAAAATGTCCGAAACTGTTCCAAGTGCTTTGAAAACATTACCTCACTTAATTCTGCATTGATCCCGAGGTACCATTATTAGTATCTTGAAGTACTAGTGGCTTAAAAGAATTAAATAATTTGCTAAAATTCACATACCCATCACATAGAAAGTTATTTAGATGGTTTGGACTTAGAACCAGGCAGTCCTTTTAGAGTCACTGCTGCTTCTCAGATGTTTGGCAGAATATCAGAACTTGTTTTCAACCTGGCAGGAATCACGGTCTTTCTTCTAATTAGCAAACTTTAGACTTTATCTAAATTAGCTATTCTCACTCCTTCGGGGTGTGGAACCCAGAGCCTTGTCTGACTCTGCTCGTGAGAGCACCCTGGCTGCCTCAAATACTACATAGAACTCACAACGACTGATCCATGTCTGTCCTCCTGATTTCTTGACAAATACAGACAAATTCAGTCAGGGACTGGGTACATGGATTACATAGAATTCAGTCTGTCACTCCCCTCTATCTAGCTTAATCTTCTGCAAAACCCTGGATTTCATATAAGAACTGGTTATTTATTTAATGCATTGAAAGAAATTAACTGCTAATCCTTACTGAGCAGCAGTAGATTATAGTTTTTAAAAGCACTGACTCTGGAACTAAAATGCTTGAGTTTAAATCTCACTTCTGCCAATTACTACCTGTATGATACTGGAAAACTACTTAAACTGTTTATGCCTCAGTTTCCTAAAATCTCTTAAATTGGCATAACAACAGTGGCCCACCCGTAGGATGCCATTTGTAAGGATTAAACACTTAACACAGGTAAAGTACTAAGAACAGGGTGTCACATACGGGAAGCATTGTAAAAAGATTTGTTCTGTAACTATTACTAGAGCTATAGTAGTAAAATAGTAGTTTCCTATTGGCAAAAAGGCTTTCTGGAAACTACTAATACGCTTTGACCAAATCTCCTTACTTGTTTCTCAAGGGTAAACCTTATTATAGATCACAATTCAAACATTAAAAAACACGCTTTTATCTATAAGACTTTAACAGTAGCCATAATAGACTTTCAACCATTTTTTTATTCTAGCATATTCTCTAGAAATGCTAGATAAAAGGAGATATGGCAATAAATATAGTATAAAGTTCCATCAGATAAGACCCACAATTATCTAGAACTCCCCTTGGCCTCATAGTATCCTGACTTTTGGGCAATTTATCATATTTTTCCCATTTTAATATAGCTACTTTCTCTAGTCTTGTTACTTCATGCTTCCTTTAGTAAATGATACAGTTACTTGCTGTGTCTGTACAGTTGCTACTGTACAACCACCAAATCTATTACGCAACCCTCCAAATCTCAGTGGCTTAACTCAGTGGAGGTTTATTTATTATTTAAGGCAGATGGCTCAGTGAGGGTTGGAAGACGCATTTGTTTATTTTGGCCTTTCAGGGATCCAGGCTCCTGAGACCCCAGTTCAGCATGTGTTTTCATGCGTCCTCCCTTATCCCAGTAGAGGGAGGGGCTGCTGAAGCAGAAGTTCTCAAGCTACTGACAAGGGAAAACTCACATCACTCCTACCCATGTTTCATCGGTCAAAGAAAATCTCATAGTTATACCTAACTTCAAAGGAAGAACGGGAGTACAACTCTGTCAGAAGGGCTCTTGGAACAAGCCCTCGTGCCCTTCATACCAGGATCAGGCTTATCTTCTCTCTTGCACTGTGGTCTTAGCTGCACAGCCACTGCCCTTTAAATGTAGCTTTCTGATCTAATTAATGTATACCATGAAACAGTTAAAAATAAATCAACTCTTGATTTGAATGTGGAATTTTTTTAACAGTCACTTGCTGTACTAAGCATGCTTTATGTTCAGGGATATGAAAATATGAATGAAGAATGGAAATTATCCAAAAGGATTTGGTGCCGGCAGAGAGCCTTTAGCACTGTGAATGCTTGTGGGAAAATTTGCGCCCATCTTCATTGCTTACAATATGTGTATAATTGCCATGGATATTTTTGGATTATTTTTATTGAAATAGTTTAAATGGTTATAGACTTACAGTTATTATGAAGAAGAAAATGAACTAATTATTTCCAGTGAGTTAAAGTGAGAATAAATTGCATCAAATTTAGGTGATGATCTACCTTTCATCCCTGTGAAATGAAGAAGCATAAGCTATGCACCTTTTAACTGAATCTCTTCATGGAAAATGAATAGGGCAAGGCAGAGTCAATCTGTTAATTTCGGCTATATTAACCAGCCATGAGAATTCCTGCACAGTGTCTCAGAGTCAATATAAATCAGGACGATGACCTTAATGAACAGATTGTCCACCAGTTAGTAGGGTTCACTGAAGTGTAAAGGCGAAGATTGTATTTTGTGTGTTTAGAAAGTAATTATTTTTCCAATCTATCTCATTATATCATTTGATAATGTACTTAAAGACATATTATAAGTTATCTTAGCAAACATTGTAAATTCTCTTAGGGAAGAGATTACAATTACAGGCTAAGAACCACAAGCTAATGGTGAGCAAAACAAAAGCATAAAAATGAATAAGAGTTGACAACTTAAGTGCTAAGGAAACATTTTAGTTTTAATCATATTATAAAATAATTTTAAGTAAAATTAACAAAAGTAAGAATACTTCCATTGTAAAAATGAATACATATGTTTGAGAGAGTTTCTTTTCAAAGATTATTTTCATCTAATTACTGAAAGACACTGGTTATGGTAAATTTCTAATGGTGTACCACAAATACTTGTGTGAATGATAAGAACTTGGCATTTTGCAAACAAAAAAGTTACAGGGTGGGGCAAAAGTAGGTTTACAATTGTTCTTATAGAAAATAACACAACAATTAATAAATAACAATATAAGTAAACTCTTCCCCTTACAACTGTAAACCTATTTTTGCCTCACCCTATGTTTCTCAAACTATTATTTATGTTTTAAGAAAAGTCCAAAAACCAACCTCTAACTTCTAACTCTATAGTCTAACTTGTAAATCATCACTAACCTGGAGTATTTCCTTAACTTCCTAAGTGGTCACCCTATTTAAACTGTGTTCAGTTTATTTTCAACATTGCAGCCATCATCTTTCTGATAAAATGTAAGTCAGAACACAAAATACCACGATTCAAGCTCTCCAAATGTCCCCACTCTGCTTAAAGAAAACCAAAGTCCTTGCAATGGCCTATGAGGCCACACATCATCTGACGACTACGTCTGACCTCACCTCCAGTTAGGCCTCCTGAACCTCCCTGTGTTCAGCTCACACTGGTCTCTTTGATGTGCCAGGAGCATAGCTTAGCTGTTTCTTCATTAGGCACTTTGTATTTGCTGTTTGTTCCTTTAATATTTTGTTACCTATTTGGATTTCTACTGCACCAAATGCTTCAGAGCCTTGTTCAAAATACACTCTGTCAGCCTTTTCCAGACAACCCTCCTGACACATTTTAACATCACCAGATCTCCTTAGCAGCTTTATATTCTATTGTACTTAGGACCATCTAACAAATTCTATGTTCAAATCACACACACAGGCACACACACACACAAGGTCTTTCTCACTTCTCTAAAATATGAGCTTCACAAGAGCAAGATTTCTTGGTCTGTTTTGTCCAATGCTGTATCTCCAATGCATGAAATAGGACTTGACAAATGTTATTTATTCTTGAGTAAATGTTTTTGCTTGAAGATCAAGGAGTTAGAAATGTTTTCTTCATTTGATTCAAGAAAGTCTATTTAAAATTATTTGAAAGCTTAACAGCAATCATCCTAATTACTGAAAAAATTTTGAAGATAGGTATCAATAGAAAGATGTGTAGCCGTAAATGGAGAGCAAGCTTTCACCACTGATGAAAGAATTTCTCAATTTAAGGTTCATGTGATGTGAAGCATACAGTGTTCTAGCTCAAGTGTGTGCCAATCATCAGGATAAAATATGCTCATCTTTCAAAAGAACTGAATTTGAACCCAGAATATAGGTTTTTGCATGAAATGGGCAATTTAAACCCTAATTCCAATTCCTATGGAATGTTTAATGTTCCGTGTTAAATAGAAAATATTGTGTAAGCTATTCAGAAACATTGTTTTAATACTCCATATATATATATTTTAGTTTGAATTCAATTTACATTGATAGATGTTGATTTGGTCACCTACTGTGGACATGAAAATCAGTACTACAATTATAAGATTTCTTTTATTACTTTACCTCTTTGTATAATTTCTTTAAAAATATTGGACTGGCTTAGGTCGAGTTCTTAGTACAGTGCCCTGTACATACTCATCACTTTGTCTCATCTACCCACCTGTCTATGCACATATCAGGTTTCCTTTGTTTTACATGAAGACTTTTCTTTTCTTGGTATTCTATGTCCCTATTGTCCATGTATAGAATGATAGCGATCTTGTATTATTTTCAATAATGTATGGTGAAGTATAGGAACACTGTTAAATATAATAGCTTTCATGATTATCATAATATCTGAAAAAGTAAAGGTAGGGGAGAATATTAAATTATGGCTAAAGATCATATTTTTTATACTAGTATAGTCTATCACCGTTTGGTTTGATAGGCAAGAGAATTATCCCTGCCATGTTTAATAACATAGGCAAGTAGAGATAATGGAATGATATAATTTAAATTGACTTACAGTCAATTAAATCTATTCATAATGTTTAGCAACTTTTAATTGTGTACATGTATATGAAAATTAGAAATGTAGACTGTTTTATAATATATAACCTTTAGGATAAATTTAATTTTCATGGAACAATTAAAATTTTTTTATCTTATCTACAGAACATATTGAATAGCTGATATTGACATGACAATAGAAATTTTGTGCTAAGATTATTTGGACAAATATCAAACAGTAAAGTTATTTCAGTTTGGCATAAAAGCTTAAGTATAGACAAGGAAGATAAATCTCTGGGTATGAATTCCAGCTTTGTTACTCAGTACTCTATTACTTCAGGCAAGTTTTAAACTCTGTGTACCTTAAATTCCTCATCTGGCAAATGAGCATTATCTTTATACTTCTTAGGATTGCCGTGAGTTGATACTTGTAAACCTTTAGAGCAGTGTCTGGCATGTACTATGTCAATAACTAGACTTGGCACCATACTTTCTTAAGCAATGGAGAAAACAGCCAGATACGTTTTTTGTTGGCCTTTCATGATAGTAACAGTAATTTTACTGTCGTATCTCTATGCTTTATATCAGGGTCTTAGTTAATATATTTTGTGATGACTCTTATTGATGAATACCTCATTAAAGCATCGTCATTCCTTCATGGATTCTTAATCAGGCCTTTGATTTATGCTTGGCAAATGAAAGCAAGCAGAATTTACAAACCCAAACAAATTAGTCTCCAATAAATGGTTTAAATCTATGAGCTTTCTTTTGGCTTTATTCATGTATTATTACAAATCTTAAAAGTTATTTTAAGAATAATTAATGTTAAATATCTTTTATCAGAGTAACCGTATAGAAACAAGTATTGCATTGTAACATTGTATGTGGTTTTATATGATTGCATTTGGAATTTCATTTATTTCAAGTGGAATATCTAAATAAAATTCAGATTTGAATTATTACATTTCCAAATATTGCTTTTGCAGAAGTATAGATAGCTTGCGTGGGACTTTCTGTCTGAAAGACATACAATATAAATGAGTTGTTTTTAAGGTATTATATCAGCAAGGCAGGAGACCAATTGTATTTTGTGACACTCCAGAATTTACTTCACAAGGTTTGATTTGTGAGTTGTTATTCCTTATACGCCACCCTGAAAGCCAGGAACACATAAAGACATTGAAGAGGCAGGATTGCACTTGAATAAAATAATGGATTGAGGGAAAAAAGCATTAAGTACTAGGTGAAGTACCACATTAACAGCAAGCCAGAAATTTCATTAGGGGGTAAATGGATTGTTTAGGCAGTGTTCAAAAGGCCCAGGATTGGAACAAAGAAAGTAAAGCATTTTCATGAGAGAGCTCTAGAGGTAGACCTTGGGATTTAAACTTTTCTGTTAAGGTACTGGTACCTGGATACCCTCTGTAAACTACTGGGTGGTAAGAGTAATGAATATTAGTCAAACAACTGCCTTTAGTTAAGTAAGTAAATAAATGTCTCTTTATTTAATACTATTTACTTATCCATGTTGATTTTATATATGTTCTGCTGTTTTCTTTATCCTGCAGTTTGAACTGTTCACAACATTCGGAAAAAAATTTTATTTGCCAGAGTATGAAAACAGCCTAGATCAATTGAATGTACACCAGTATGGCATCAGCATATCTACCTACAACTGTTTTCAGGATGTTCAGTGACTAAGAATTTCTTATGTGTTGATCAATTTATGCCGTTCCCATTCATATACTTAACAATTTACAAATTATAAATGACAAGTTACAAACATTTGTATATGGAAATGAAGACAAATATATGAAATTCAGAAATAGAATGGCTATTTTGCACTTTTAATAATAATTACTAACCACTAAGTATAAAGCAGAATATGCATATTATGGTAAAATGGCTCTGTTAGTGATTTACATATTTGGAAATTATTTTAGAAATATATAATCACCCCAAGTTGCTGTTGTTCGAGTGATGCTCATACTTCAAGTTGTGAACTTTATACTTCAGAGGTTGCAGTATTCACAGTTTTATTGTTAGACATAATATTGAGCCAACTCATCTAGACAGGTCATTTAATGAATATCACAGCATGTAAATAGACATATTCAGTTCAAAAAAGCATGAACCTGGAATGAGGTCAAGATAGGTGTAGTCTCTCAACTGTATAGAGGGAGCTGAGCCCTCCCTGAGTTCCAAAATTAAGTCCTGCAGATCACAGAGCTTCTCAGGCTTCCAAAAAGGGAGCACCTGAAGCAAAAACTGGGCCATTTCCCCTCTCAGTACTGCTTGAGAAGAGGTACAGCATGTTGCTTATCTCAAGAAGCTATGAAAAATATGGCTAAACAAATTGAAAATGTCACCTTTTAATGTTCAGCTTTCAGAGATATGTACAATTTTTGGTATACTACCTTTTTCTCAATGTGACACAGAGAAATAATCATTATTGGTCACAAATGTATAATTTTAAAAGGATGGTGATTTGTTTTAGTTTTATTAATGGCACATATAATGGGGATTTTTAATATACTGAATAAGAAATCCATACTTGAACAATAAAAAATGTGAAAAAAAGTAATCCCACAAAATAATTATATGACAAATATTTTCTCCCAATTAGTTGCTGTCTTTTTAATTTCTTCATGGTTTTTTGTGATGAGCATACACTCTTAATTTTCATATAGTCAAACATGTGTTTGTTTTAAATACTCATGCTATTTTGTGTCTTGGTAAAGAAATTTCCATTGTTAGAAAGATATTTTCCTCTAATGCTTCCTTTAACATTTGCTTTTCAAAATCATAACTTTAATCCTCCGTTAATTAATAGTTTGCATATGGTGGGAGGTCAGACTAATTTTAATCTAAATGCATGGGTGACCACTTGTCCCATACTGAGTTTGTGAATAGTTCCCCTTTGCCCATATAGCTGCAGTGCAAATTCTGTCATGAATTCCAGCTGGGTTCATGTGTTTGCTTCTCTCTGGGCTGTATTCTGCTCTGTTGGTCAATATAGTTATGTCTTCCCAAGTACCATAAGCTGTGATCACCACAGATTGATAGGAAGTCTTGATACCTTGCAGGGTCACATCTTTGCAAGAATAAAAAGAATTCCTTTGCAAATTAAGGAGCACTTCTTCAGGAGTGTCTTGGTCATTCTTTGGGAATAGGCTGCATTTCTCAGCCACTCTTTCCAGCTTGCTTGGTGAGAAAGGGCAGCAGAGAGAGGGTGACTGTATCCTCAGAGAACTCCCCTACTCTTTGAGACCAGCAGTGCTTCAAAAAGCATTCCATTCCATTGTTCTGTTATTGGAGGTAGTAAGCAAAATGCTAAACATGGATATCCATATTTCAAATAGTATAATTTTTAAAAGTATAGTTTAAAACAAGGCATCTAAAGAATTAATAGGACATTATTTGAGAGAGAACCCTCCAAAAAACAGGAATTACCTCCTGGAGGACAAATCCCTTGTAGTACAGGTTTCCCTGGCTGGGTGAGTGTTCTAGGAACCAACTGTATCAGTGTAGCTGCTGGCATTGTTGTGAGAGGCTATGTTCAGCCTCAGTGTATTTTTCTGGAAAACTTTCAATGTGTTTGCCCATTTCATGCTGGGTGGTTTATGAGCACACCTACCCACACTACACCGAGCATTCAGCAGTTTTGACCCACAAGATCATGGTCCCCATTCTCTACCCTTCCTATTCACCCAGTCTCATCTCAAGTGACTTTTTTGTTGTTGTTTCCTGGATGAAAAATCTCTTCATAGGGGGGTGTTTTGCCGAAGTGGAAGAGGTGAAACAAAAAATGGCAGAGACACTAAATGGCATCAAACTCAAGTTCAAAAACTGTTTTGAGCAGTGGGAAAAAAAGTCTTGATATCAAATACAGAGTATTTTTAAGGTGACTGAAGTTTAAACATGTAAGAATAAATGCACAATCTTTTATAAATAAATTCCAGGTTCTTTGGGTTTCCCCTTGTACATATATTTACAATTAATTTTTTAAAAATCTCTATTTGGTCCAATACATTTAAGTCATCTGCATATGCTTATTTATAATTAGTCTGAGTATGTTAAATAGCAAATCAACTCACATCCACAGTGTTATAGGATCACAATTCTCTTCAACACATACTATTTCCCCCTCTGTTTTCACAATGTCTTAACAATGGATGTTGGTAGGCTGAATTTTTTTGATAACTAGAAAGAAGCTACATGGTCTTTTCTGGTATACCAGCATGTATATCTGAGTGAAGGTTAAGGTTAACTTAATTTCTCACTTCAGTTGAAAATCAGTTCTTCCACCCTTTTGTCATAATCCTATCAACTACATAGAGAAACTGTCCTATTATTGAGTTATATTTGAATTTTCACAGGGAATTAAATTTTAGCTTTCAGAAACTGAAAGGTTTTATAGGATGACAGTACCTCTTTGTCTGTATTTACCTTAATAGGTAGTGACCCTGGAGTACTAAAGGGGTGTTCATGTGGGGTCCTTGCTAAGAATAAAGGGCGGTCAGGAGAGGAAGGGAGGGTAGATGGTCTTTATTCTGGTGGAAAGGAGTGAACAAAAGGCATTGCTCCACTCACACAGATAGAAATACTGCACTTTTATGGAACATTTAAAATGTAGGTGTTAGTAATAAAATAACCACTTATAGTTATCTGACAGTTTTTTTATGAGTTGCCAGAGATTTTTCCATTGAAAGGCAAATAATTTCCCTATTAAGTTATACAATAGTTAGCATATAGGTGTGATAAGTGCTCTTACTAATTTCCTGAGATAGGATTTTAAATTAGTTTATTAGCTGAAATTCAATCCATTAAGAAACTTCAGAGAAATGCAATGTGGATATACCTATCTGATTGTGTGAAAAGCCAAAGTTCTCCTTTGCTTATTGAGGCTAACCTAACATCTAGGAATATATTTTTCAAGTTTAATGGGCAGAGTAATCATAGATTACAATAAAAGAATATAATGTAGAACAAATGAGTATGGGCATGAACTTAAACACTAGCCCTGGCTTAGTGACCAGATTAATGTCTCTGATTTGGAGAGTGGCTTGGATGCTGATCAAGTAGCTGTATACAAATTCTTCTCTTACGTCATTTAATTTTGAGCTTTTATACAAAATACTTGACATTCAAGCTCAACACATACATATAACCAATTTATCATGAACATATTTTATACTTTTTTAATTTAATCATTTGTATTGTTAATCTCTTCATATCAGTAGACTTCAAAAATAATTTTGCTGTGATTTCATCATATACTATCATAGCAATAAGACTTGTTATGAACTATTATAGTGTTCTTTATAGTTTGTACTAGGTAAAGTTTTGTAATATACATTTTACATAAATATTTATTTAGAGTCTCAAGTGTCATTTCAAAAAGGGAATTATTATAACAAAAGTACATCTATTAATAAAAAATACACTTTCCATAATTTTGACCAAATTGCTTTCCAGAAACTTTTATAATTTGAAATTATTTTCAGCAAGTTAACATTTTTATAATAATCATTAACATGATTAAATACAGATGGGTAGATCTGTATTTATGATCTGATATGTAGATATGAATATCCATATACATATATGCACATGTGTCTATGTAAGGAGAGGACTGGTACCTACAAATGACATCTAGATATGGCTTATTAATATTGAGATGGAAAATATACTATACTATTATTTTCTTCTTCATTCTGAATGAGGGTTTTCAGTATTTTCAGTGTTTTATTTTGCTGTCCAATAAATCAATCCAGGATTTTTTCTTTACTCTTACCCTTACTAAGTTCTTTCTTATTGTAAAATTAGTTACCTGCATCTTTTTCTTCTATTTCATTTCTGTGGCTTTAATTTTCTCAAATATTCATTCAAAAGAATTCACTCAAATATTTATAATACATCTGGAATTCATTATAATAAATAGAAAACAAGGGTGTCTCTTTTGATTTTCTTTTGAAAAAAAGAAAATTTTCTTTTTTAAAAAAAGATTTTATTTATTTATTTTTAGAGAGAGAGGAAAGGAGGGAGAATGGGAGAGAAATATCAATGTGTGGTTACCTCTCATGTGGCCCCCACTGGGAGATTTGGCCTGCCATCCAGGCATGTGCCCTGACTGGGAATCAGACCAGCGACCCTTTGGTTCACAGCCTGCACTCAATCCACAGAGCTACACCAGCCAGGGCTCAAAGCTGCTTTTAGCTTTGATGTACAAGTTTTCCAAATCTGTGTACATGAACACACGCAAACAGACACACGCACACATGACTGCATACACATCTAGGATCATCTCTAAGATTATCTATTTGTTGTCCATATTGGTAGATTTTTAAAAAAGATGCAATATGGAATCCTTCCCATTCATAATCCTTCTCAGATTTTTTCTTGGGTATTTTCTCCTGTTTATTCTTTCAGATAAAATTTAAAAACACTCATTCAATTGTTATTTTGTCTAAGATTGCACACATTTTAAATTTGTTCTCAAAGAACTGACATTTATGCAATAATTAGTCATCCCGTGAAGGAATAAGGCTCTGAGGAATTACCTAACTAGCAAAGGAATTCAATAATTTAAAGAACTTCACATCTAATGGGAGATAGAGGAAGTAAATATTACTTCTGTCCTGAATGTAAAGTGAAAAAGATTGAATAATTTTTACCCTATCTTTGACATAAAGCCTAAATTATTAGTCAGTTGCCTTTTTCTGTGGACTAAGTCCATCTCAGAGGCAAAGTGAGCTTGTGAATCTACAGGACAGATGTATGCCTTTTGTCTTGGTCCCATTAAATATAATACAGATGAAATATTAATTCTGCTTGCTCCATTCTGTTATAGAAACCATGCTGTCCTGATTTCTAATATTGATCAATTTAGCTGAACCAGAAAACATTTTACATCACAGCACTTATTGATTGGTTTTGTTGAAATGAATTTCAGTATATTCAAGTTTTAAACATTTACGTTAGAGCTGAGTTGAGCATAAGTTTTCAAGGGTTTAGCTAGGAAGATGGAGGGGCAGGTGTCAAATAGCTCATTTTGCCAGATTGAATGCTTATGTGGAATCTGAGAGGCAGGTCACAAGTGATACTCCCTCCTGTTACAAAGGGATGTTCTGGCTTCTTCATTTTCTCTGTGGTCTCTATAAGCCCTGGTATTCTTCAAGTCACATTGTTGATAAACATAGAAAAATGGGTATTGATATATGGTATTAACTCAGGATATTGAATAAGACTAAAGAGAAAAACTAAGTAGTTTTATTTTTTATCCTCATGAGGACATTTTTCATTGCTTTTTTTAGAGAATGGAAGGGATAGAAAGAAACATCGATTTGAGAGAGAAACATTGATCAGATGTCTCTTATATGTAGCTCAACCAGGGATGGAACCTGAAACCTAGGCATGTGCTCTGACTGTAAATCGAACCTGCAACCTTTTGGTTATGGGACAACACTCCCACCAACTGAGCCACACTGGCCAGAGTAGTAGCGTTATTTTTAATCAACACTATTTGTTGCACAAATATTTAATGAGCTCCTTATATGAACCATTATTAGTCTGTTAGGTATTCAGTAGTTAACATAACAAGCAAGTTCCTGCTTACATTCTGTGGTATAAGTAGAGTCTTCCAGTGTAATCTTTTAGTAGATCCTAAAATCTATGTTATTATTAGGATGAGAAAAATAAATATATGATCAAAGAAAT
>PVKM010038747.1:0-13997 GCA_004027735.1 Carollia perspicillata | reverse complement strand
AAGGGCCCATCCCCTCCTCTGAGCTCTCAGGAGGATCCACTGAGAGCGTAGTCCCATCATCGCAGTTCAACTTACTGCTCTGTCCAGTCCTACTGGCCTTACACCTCAGAGGTGGTATTGTTGAAAGCATTCCTAAAAAAAAATCTCTTACATGCAAATCTCAGAATTTCAGTGTCTGTTTCCTGGTAAAAAGCTTAGTTATGACCCTCCTCTGTCAGCGATGGGTGACGGTACGAGAGGCTGTGTGGAACCTGGCCCCCTGATAGCAATGGGATTGATAGTGTGATGTCTAGAGAGTCATTAGGACATTACTAGCTTCCTTGTAGTGTCGGTGATAAAGAAATACTCTGAGTATTAAATTAGATAAAATGTCAGATCAGAGTTTTCATAAACTGTAAATGTTATTCATGTAAAAGTCCAGGATTGTTATCTATTAAGTTATGAGATTAAGTGGTTTTAACCATGTATCCCAGTCAAACAGCACAGTGTGTAGAACCTAGAAGGGGTTTCATAAAGGTTTGATGATAAAATGATTATGAAAATCAACCATTTATATGCCCCAAAAATCTCAACTATGTTGACGACCTGAAAGAGGTATAACACATTTTACTATTAAAGTTACCTGGCAACAGCCAATCCACATGCTGATCATGGTAGACTGGATTTAATAAAAAATAAACATATAGTTTTTTTATCTCTACCTTTGAAAATAAGCTATCATTAAAGACTATGCTTGGGAAGACTAGACTCACAGAAGAAGCAATAAAAACAAGACAAGAGAGCGTATTAGGTGTTCTGCATTTCAGAGACCACGGTGATCAACGCCGGTTGAATGGCTATGAAGGCTCCCAGGAGAAGCCGGGATTTGGGTTGGACCGAAATGAGAAGGGAAGACATGGGGCGGCATGGGTGAGGCTGGGCGGTGGTGGGAAGAAAAGAGTGGGAGGTCAACTAGATTGAAGGCCTGGAAGCAGCAATGTTGAGCCAGATGAGTTCAGGAAGAGAGAGAGAACAGATTTCACGAAAACCTCTGGCACAGCGGAGGATGAAGAGTAGTGGAGGGTTTGCTATGGTGTGAAATGAAGAGTCATTGGAAATCTTTTAGCATTGGAGGACGCCATGTGCTGGTTTAGCTCAATCTTTTCAAAAAATGTTTATTGCTTTTCAACTACGGTTGTCCCTATTTTCCCGCCATTACTCTCTCCTGCCCTACCCACCCCCATCCCCCACACTTAATCCTCCCGCACTGTCGTCTTTGCGCACGGGTCCTTGGTACCTGTTCCTCGACTTGGTCCTTCCCCCTGTTTCTCCCATTGTCCCCCTCCCCCGGCATCGCCCTGTCCTTGCATAATATGTCTCAGGCAACTCGAGTCACAGAGATAAATCATTCAAGGCTTCTAAAGATTTCTCTGTATTTTTCCTTTATGGGAAAAGTCCCAGCTTTATGATGATACTTAGTACTACATCATTCAAAGATAACATTCATGTATTTTCCCTATTTCTTCTATATCTTGAAGCTCATTTATGAAGATGCGAAGGAGACGGCACTAAGCATCCATCTCTGACCAGCTTCACCAGATCGTTTTCACCGGCTGGGTACATCCCTATATATAACTGGTCACCGCTTTACAAATGCACTGAATTCATTTTGATTTAGTTAGTATTCTTCCTTTTGCACATTTTCACTATATTTTTCTGGGGTAAAGTATCAAAGGGTTTTTGAAATTTAGAATGGTCGAGGTCTGAAACAATGATTTGAAATTATAGAAATTATTTCCTTAGCCAAATTGGCTCTTTATCATATGTTTAAAATATAAATCGTATTAATTCAATTCTTCAGGCTCGCATATTCTATAGAATATATAATTTGTGAATAAAAATATTCTTTTATAAATATCCTGCAAGTTAACAGCAGCTTTTGCTTAAAGGGAAAAAGTTAAAGAAGGGAAGGAAGGGAGGAAGGAAGAAAGGAAAGAAGGGAGGCAGGGAGGAAGGAAGGAAGGAAGAAGGAAGGAAGGAAGGAAGGAAGGAAGGAAGGGGGAAGAGGAGGCAGAGGGGGGAGGAAGAGATAAAGAAGAGTCATATCTGACATGGAATCTGTCAAGCCCCTGCTATTTTTCCTTCTGTGTAGCTATATGTTGGTCCTTACATATCAAGGTTGCATTTGGAGGATTTATCCTTCAGTGGCTAGTTTTGCTAAGGCAAAAATGTTTAGGAGCTTGGTTAAGAGACATCTGGTGAGCCCTGGCTGGTGTGGCTAAGTGGGTTGAGCATCGAACTGTGAACCGAAAGTTCAACTCCCAGTCAGGACACAGGCCTGGATTGTGGGCCAGGTCCCCAGCTGGGGGCATATGAGAGGCAACCAGTGTTTCTCTCCCTGTCTTTCTCCCTCCCTTCCCCTCTTTCTAAAAAAGAAATAAAGTACTCTTAAAAACAAAAAGAGAGAGAGAGACATCTAGTGAAAGATTCTGCCTTTTTAAGGTAGAATAGGTTTCTCTTTTCAAATTATTCCCAGCATGAAGGGTACCCGAAAGAAACCAAGCACTGAAGCATATCTTTACAAAAATTAAAATCTAGCCCTTATAGTTTGAACACTATAAACCGAGAAAAGATAGAACATGACTTAAAGAAATGTCATCAGGAGGCACAAATTTGCATATTCTCTAGCCTCGCCCAATTAAATTATTGATCATCTAAAACCGGTAGTCTCTGTGATCTAAGCTATAAACTGCTAAACCGCTAAGGTTCTTACTCTCTGGAATAGGTTTGCTTCAATGGGTGGGTGACAGAGTTTCTTCCAGCTCCCTGGTCACTTGCATTTCTTTTGTTTACTTGATCACCTAGTGTGGGTCCTGTCGATATGCATCATGTTAGTGTGCAGATCCTAGTGGCTGGAGGGAAGTGCAATTTCATGAATGACCCATTTCTGCACCGTCTAATTGAAAGTTGTCATTTTGCAGCTTGCCGCCTCCAACAATATGGCAATCTACAGAGAGGGAGGCAGAGAATAAGGAAACTCTAGGCTGATAAAGACCTTTAGACATCTATAGTTTGCATCTTTTATTTATAATGATAAATGAGAGTCCAAGATCTGTAGATTTACCCACAGAGACTGGAGAAGAACTCAGCTCCTGTCTTTATCTCTGCTCTACTCACTAAATGTTTCTTCTTTCAGTTCATTCTCATTTGCATCCCCCCTTACATGTAAATGTCACTCTGGGATGATTCTGTTGAAACATTCATCTTGGCACATTCTAACATGGCCTTATCAAATATCAGTGGGTCAGATAAATTGATAAATTTCTATTGAAATATTTTCTGAAAAGGGCCTCTCTGGCCTCCATAATTCAAAGTAAACACAATTTATAAACAATATATAATAATATACGAGGGGTGGGGTTATATGTAGCTTTTTTTTTTACATCAGTCTACTCACCGAAAACAGTTTTTTGATTCTGAAGTCCTCAGATAATATTTTACTTTTTTTAGGGTCGTATATTAACTAATCTTTGTAAGTTTAACATGTTTTAGTTACGAAAACTGAAGTGCTCTTTTATTTGCTTGCCTCTCCCTGATGACCCTTCCATACCAAGCACAAAAGTTGGATTATTGATTTTTGGCTGTGAGGCTCCTTTTATAAAACTTTCTCCCCTCTCAACTTCAACCATTATTTAGGACTGGTTAAATACATGGATCTTTAGAATTTTAGTATTACTGACGGAGACAAATAGCTTTTCATTAACTCCACTGTTCTGGAATAGCTAGCTCTTCTCTGATTGCCTTTTGTGTCTACCAGAGAACTTTTTCATTTTTAGTTTCAGTCCCATTAACCTTGAATCACACTGGCCCAGGTCAACTATGTTGACAATTCAGTGAATTCCAAATTATACCTCACAGCCAGACTGGAGGAGCATGAACTGAAATAAAGTACCCTGAGGTTACGGATCGCATAGGGGAGACCAAGGTGTCACAGTTCTATTCCAGGTACAGGTCCGAAGAGCCTCCTTGACTGAAATTCTATCAGGTTGTTCTGCCCACATGAAAGACCATTTGGCTAGGGAAATAAAAAAGCTAACGTACATATAAAGCCATATTTTCAAATGCCTCCCTGCTGTCTAGTAGTTTAACACCATAATGTTTTTCTGTAGATTTAGGGTTTCTTTAAGTTAAACTTTTATTAACCAGTTTCACAGGTGTTTCTATGATTATGAAAGTAATACATTTTCTTTGTACAATGCCAACAACAGTTTACTGAAAAACAGGAAATAAACCACTTGTAATGCTGTCACTCAGCGACGGCAACTGGTAGTATTCTGGTGCAGAGCCTTTCGGACTTTCTCTGTGCGCACATGTGTTCATGCGCATCACAAAACATTGAATCATATCCCAACAACGCCGTCTCCACTTTATCATCTTTCTATATCAAAGCTACTATCTTCAGGAACGATCCCGTTGAATTCTATGTTATGAACATGGTCCAGTATGATTAACTTATACCCGTTTTTAAGTAGCTTCTCATTTGAAGCTGTTACGAGTCACAGTGCAGCGATCCTCCCGTTTATTCATCTTTGCCCGTTTGTCTAGTGCTTTCTTTGGCTTGCCTTCTGTATGTTGTATTTCTGTATCAAAGAGAATGTACATTTTCAGGGTTTGGACATCTACTGCCAAATTGCCTTCCAGAACGTTTGTGCCAATTTAGACTCGAGGCAATAGAAGAGGATCTTAACTTCACAGTGAACCCTGCTCCAACAAATGAGAGTTCGCATTCCTTTCGCCATTGTTAATCTGAGAGGTAACTAGGAGACTGTCCAGTGCTGAGCCTGTTACAATAGGTGATGTTTATTGGGTATTTGTTTGATGCTAGAAATTTTTCACATTTGTCGAATTCAGTTTTCATAACAACACTGCATTTCATCCATCTGTCAATGAGGAAATTGAGGGACAAAGAAGGTAACTTACCCAAGATAAGTAAGTGGCAGACTCAAGATTTAAACTCAGGTCCTGCCTGCTCAGTTGCTCAATTGGTGAGTAATTTTTAACATTTTTCATCTCATGGAACACACAAAATAGTTACTTAAATTCTATGGCACATCAAAAAATATATTTTTTGCCAATCTGACAAAAATTAGGTATAATTTGGTTCATTTACACTGGATAGCTATTCTTGTGTTGGCTATTGTCATTTTTTCAATTGGACAATCTAAGGGGAAAGGGTCTGCCCCTAACGAAATAGTCAGGTATTGCATGTTTTCAAAATTCTTGTGGCAAACCAGTGTGCTTTTTGTGGCACAACGGTTAAAAATGTCTGGGTTAGAGCGTCATCCTCATACTCCAGGATCGCGGGTTGGACCTCCGGTCAAGGTACATAGAAGAGGCAGTCAATGGAGGCATGAGTAGGGGCAACCACAAGTCTCTCTCTCTCTCTCAAATCAATACAAATAAAATGGAAACTAATGATCTCAAGTTCTATGTTTTTCTGGCCTTTTATATGCACATATACACAAAAAACCCTTGTGGAAAATTGTAAATAGTGTTTTCCTTTATATTATATGTTATTAATACATACGTTTTATTGAAATAAATTTGATAAAATGGTTTCTTCTTAGAAAACTCTTTTCAGAAAATATTTTAAGTAATTTTAGTTGCAATTCTGATTTCAATACATACATTTAAATATATGTATATATCTGTATAGTGTAACTAAAATCTATAGTGTGCATTTGGGGTTGACCACTGAAAGTTTCAGAAATACAGATTTTAACTTCACAAATTTAGGTAGTTTACACAAAGTGCTGAAGCCTTCCCTGGAAAACAAAGGCCTTTGTTTTTTGCTGACTTCTCTTCTGCCCACTAATGAGCTAGCTTTCTCTTTTTTATAAGCACCTGAAATTTCAAGCCAACTGCTATTTCTTGAGATTTGGACTACATATCAAGAGAACAAGATTGGATATATAAAACAAGTTTATGCTTAAAAATTTTTAAATGCATCAGCAAATATGCGTGTGGTTGGTGATACATAAATAATAAAAAGGCTGCTACAGTAAATGACAGGAAAATGACTTAGTATTGGCTTATGGTATTGAGGATGAACAAGTGAATACCATGGTTTTGATTTAGAAGACCAATCATACAACGAGCACCAGAAATAATACTTATTAACCCTAACCCAGAACAGAGTAAGGGACCTGAGTTCTGATGGGGAGAGACCTCCCTGTTTTTGGTAAGATGGAGCTGTACAATTCATGTCATTCAGGCCTCACTGAGTGCGTTAGTGCTGTCCACACTCCTGGAAATCGGTGTCGTCTTTGGGTTCAGGAGGCTTTGATCCCACCTCTTGCCTACCTTGATAGGATTACTTATTCATTATAATGGGGTTCTGGTTTTTTGTGCCAGAGATGCTTCATTTTAAAAGTTTGATTTACAGATCTGAGGAAGGCAGTGGGTGATATCTTTTGAGTACCAAACAGAAGGGTATTGAACCTACACTAACTCCATGGGTAAATCACAGCACCCTGATTTACATATGCAGACACTCAAGTTGGAGAGATGAGGTCCCTGTGTCCCTGGAGCAGAAAGTTCACTTGAGAGACTGACAGGTCCTCCCTCTCTGCTAACTTTTAAATACTTAATGCTAAAAAGCTTAGCCACAAGAATGTGATAAATGTAGCAAGAAAAAAAAGAGAGAACTCTACTGATACCCTTGGAGATACTGTCATTATCTTACTGAGCTCAGAAGAGGTGAATGATATGCAAAGACTGTCGTTTTAAAAATTCATTTTTTAAAAAATTCATTTTTTACATGATGTACATTTCAGCTAAGATATGAGTTTCATCCAAATTCTCTCCCAAACTGCAATTAATTCTCCCTTCTTCACGCCACAAAACTAGTTAAAATGTGAAATTTACTGTCATCTCTTGTTCTCTCCTTTTTATAGATCAAGAATTTCTTTTTTCAGTCTTAATATTACAAAATAGTTAATTTTATTGTTTTATTTTATTAGTACAATGAGGTGGACATCGTAACTGTGAGCATCAATTCTGAGCACATATGGAAATTAGACATATAGAAATTGTGAGCATCAGCCACTGCACTGTGGCTACTTTTCTCCCAGACGCCAACAGCAAGGACAGTAACCAACAGCTGTGTGAGTAGTGCCACCTATATTATGGGCTTTATTTACATATAACCTCAAAACCCTTCTCTAATGCAGATATTGGGGTCTAAACAATTCAATATGCCAGAGATGCATTATTAAATGGCTATTGTTAGCTGGCTACAACTTCTCTGGGCCAATCCTTGTTCTGGCTAGGTATCGATATCACCTGGGAACAATGATCTGGGTTCCTAAAAGCCTGGCTGAGGCTTCCAAGACCCATTCCAGGAATCTCCCAGTTAGGTGACGCCATTTCTTCAGCCCAGTCCTGGGGTATGTGGCCAGTAGAATTCTGGGGACATGAGCAGGACTAGGACTGTGAGGATGGGAGTGAAGCAGGTTATATGGGAATATGCATTATCATGGGAAATGATATTCCAGAAATTGTTTTCTGTGTTAATTCACTAATACCCTTTTTCGTCCCTGTTTTTCAGATTAGGAAACTGAGGCACTGAAGGCTGAGCAATTTGCTCCCATAGCTGGCTGGGACTGGAGGAGCTGGGACTCTAGCCCAGGCAGTCTGGCTCTATTTTCCTGTGCCTTTCATCTTCCTCTAACCTATGACACCTAAGGAGAAACCGTGTAAGTTGCTATGCAGGACCCACCCACCTGCACAGGGTGTTTGGTAATGGCAGAGGGATTTACTACTGATTTTGGCCACAAAAGAAGATGACTGCATCTCTGAGAGAAGAAAGAGAAGAGGGAGAAACAGCCACCTCCCTAATACTAACACCCGAGTGCAGCTTCAGGAGGGCTGGTGGAGGAGGGAGGACTGACTCGGGAAGTCTGTAAAAGCTAATCCGTAGTTTGTGGAGGGTCATGACTCTGTCACCGGTAAGACCAAAGTCCCCACGGTCAGTCCCATCGAGATCCCCACTGTGGCATGACGAACCCAGAATACTGATCAGGTCATTAGTGCTGAACTGGGGCTATTTTGGTTTTCTTTCTTTGCCTGAAAAACATAAATGAAAGTACATTGCCATTCTTTTCATTCTTTATGTCTTCTTACGGTTGGATTCTGTCTTTTTAGTCTTTCCCTTCTGTTAGCAAGATGAAAAAGACTGTGTAGTCCAAGGCTTTCTATTGACCTTTGAGATATAAAAGTCTCTCCACAAGAGAAAGAAAGCATCCCTGAAATAAATGCGGATTCGAGAAATATCTCAGGCTTGTAGAGGAAACAAATGACTAGGTTCTTTTCAACTCACAGCACACAGCAGGCAGAAATGCAGTAATTTGAGATTTCAGTGAGTCTGGGAGTCTCACGAAGACCATGCTGACGGCTGGCAGTCAAAGGTACTGTGAAGTATTAGTGCTGCGGGTTTAAAATGATCACACTTTCCAGGGTTTGCAAAAATATGGCAGCAATAAGCTTCCTGAACTCAGGCTGTCCCCCTCGCTGGGTAGTTCAGTTGGTTAGAGTGTCATCCCCATAGGCCAGGATGAGGATTCAATCTCTGGTCAGGGCACATACAAGAAGCAACTAATAAATGCATAAATAAGTGGAATAACAAATCAGTCTCTCCCTCCCTCCCTTCCTTTGTCTTTCTAAAATCAATAAATACAATTTTAAAAATTCAGGCTATCAATGAAATTTCTTTTTAATTTGCTATTTGGGGTCATTTCCCTTGCTTTTCTTATTTAAATTTGACAAAGAGACACCGCCGGTTGTACATGTTCATAAAGAGTTCTACAGAAATGAAAATGTTACACTGTTAAGGAAAGGCAGTGTAACACAGTGCAAAGATCATCAGATTGGAAAGAGGACAGACTTGTGTTTGAACAGTGGATTGAATGATGATAATTCTGTTTTCTTGGGAGAGTCCTTTATTGCCATCATTGTTCTCGAATTAGTGCAGTGGACTCCCAACTTGTTTTCCTTCTATTCTTACCTGTCACATTTATGGTTAAATATAAAGTCCTCATTGTGGTCTATGAGAATCTATCTCTGTTAGGTTATTCCTGATTACCTCCCTTCTCCCCCACTCTGCTCTGGCCACATGGACTTCCTTGTTATTCACACACACCGAGCACAAATCCACTCTGGGGCTGTGGCCTTGCTGTTTCATTGGCCTGGAATTTTTCACCTGGCAGGTGCCTTTACTGCATGCAATTCTTTTCTCAATTTCATCTCTTAAGAGCCAGCTTCCCCAAACTAGATACCTAAAAGGGTACTTCTTATCATTCTCAATTCCCTTACTTTGCTTTATTTTTCTTCTCAGCTCTTATCTGTGCCTGAAGCTATATTGGTTTATATTGTTGCCAGTCTCCCCGACTAAAATATAATTTCCACATGGGCACCTATCTAGTCTGTTTTATTCACTACTCTATCCCAAGTGTCTAGAACAGTGCCTAGCTCATAAAAGGCACACAGTAATTATTTATCAAATGAGTCTCAGTTTCTCTTTCTTTAAAGTGAAGACAGAAAAAAAGCCTCCTTGCTGTGTTTGTAAAGATTATAAATAATATATTAAATGCAATTTCTAAGTCCCCTAGCACATTGCAGCAGAATCTGCCTGTTTCACTCTTTTCCCCCGCTTTCCCAACTGTGGGTACTCTGGTGGACTTCTACCTGCCAGTGTATGCTGCTCCTTGCCTGGGGGCTATTTCTGAACTCTTGGAGGGACACAGGTGCCTGGGAATTAACACTCTCATTCCAGAAGCCCTCAAATTGTGACTCTCTGGTGTGACGCATAAATATTCAGTTTCCTACCCTCTCAGGATAACTGTGAGGCTGTGCTTTGCATCCTTCCCAGGGTTTCTCCACAGGACCAAGCTCTAGCCAATCACAGTGGTGGCTAGCTCAGTGACATTTCCTGGCTGCCTCTCCTTTCCTTTATCATTTCTCTACCACCCTACTGCTGTTTCCCAGTAAAATAACTGCACTGAGTCATTGTCTCAGGATCTGCTTCTGGGGGAACTCAATCTGAGATATTTAAAAATGGTAGTTATTAATATATAATGACTTCTGGCCTACCACGTAGAAGTCAGACCTTTTATTGTCAGAAAGTAATAGTGTATTTCTCTGATATGCAGCACACTCCCAAATATCTTACATTGCAGTCCTCACTTCTGCATTGCACATTCATTTTCCTATGCTCCTGCCGCAATGATTAGGCGTATTTGAGCATTTATATCTGGAAAGTCCATTTGGTTGTTGTGTGGTTCTCAAATGTAGCCCTGTTCCAAAATAACCCATGTCTTTGGGGTTGGGAATCAGGGATTGGTGCTTTAAAAAATTTCCCCGATTTCTCCTGCACAACTAACATGGCCAACTCTCTAAGTTTTCTATAAATTTCCCCTTTTCACAATTTCAATAACTTTCTTTTTTCTCTACAGTTCTGTAGGATCATAGAAATTAATTTTTATCTTAAAAGCCTCTTTTCTCTGTTTTGTAAACACTTTTTAATGAATTATCAGAGTTTTACATTTGGCAATTTTAAAAATGTTACATTAGTCATTTAAATTTTAAGATTTTGCAGCTCAATAAACTATTGATTTCAAAGTATTGAAATGCATTTAAAGATAATTTATAGATATTTTAACCTTCATTTAAAAATATTAAGCATTAGTACAATGGTATTGGCATGAGGACAGAAACATAGATCAACCGAAAAGAATAGAGAGTCAAGGAACAAATCAATATGATAGCTGACAAAGGTAGCAGGCACTGCAGTGGAGAAAAGAGAGTCTTTTCAGCAAGTGGTACGTGAACAGTTGGATATCTATCTATCTATCTATCTATCTATCTATCTATCTATCTATCTGAGGTGTGGCCCTGGCAAAGGCCGCTACTGGGGGAGACCACCAAAGATTTTGGTATTCATGCAGGACTACTGAGTTGAGATGCCTCAAACACACTGTTGGTATTCCCCTCAAACATTGGACAAATTTGATGCTATGTCAGGAGGCTAAGGAGTGAAACTGGAAAACTCTGAAGGATAGAACTCATGACATCTTTAGCAAAACTGAAGTCCAATGAGGACCCATCTCAATTCCTGAATGGATTCAGGTGGGCAGTTTCTTACCTTACTTAATATAGGAGAAAAAATCCCTATGGTAGGATGTAGTAACATCATCTGGGGACTCTGTGGTTCCTTCATACACACTTTGTGGCATACCAGAGGAAGCATGAGGCCTCTGAGGAAGAAATATCATGAAATAGATAATCTAAAAAAACAGACAATAAAAGATCAGAGACTGAAATTAGCAGATGAGAATATACATGAATGGTAGTTAACATGTTCAAGAAAAATGAGGAAAAAAAGAGATTAGACGAAAAGATGGAGAATTTCACCAGAGTATTGTAATTTTATTTTATTTTAAAAGATTTTATTTATTTATATTTTTAGAGAGAGGGAGGAAGAAAGAGAGGGAGAGAAACATCAATGTGTTTCTCTCCAGCACCCCCTACTGGGGACCTGGCCTGCAACCCAGGCATGTGCCCTGACTGGGAATCAAACCAGTGACCCTTTGTTTCTCAGGCCTGTGCTCAATTCAGTGAGCCACACCAGCAGGGGAGAATATTGTAATTTTAAAAAGTGAAATCTAATGTATATTTTAGAACTAGAACTATAAAATATAGTTACTGTAATTATGAATTTACGAATACTTTTAATAGCAGCTGGACAAAGAAGAACCTAGGACCAAGAATTAACTGCCAACCTGGAATTGCATACTTAGCAAAATATCCTTCAAAAATGGAAGTAAACTGAAAACATTTTTTGATAAACACTGAACTAAATCATTGTTAGTATGACTGTATTTAAAAATTTTTTTATTGATGTTCAAATACAGTTATTTCCATTTTCCCACCACCATCACTTTCCCCCACCCTACCCATGCCCACTGTATTTTTAAAAAATAACAAAAGAGGATTTTCCAACAGGAGAAAAATAATCATAAACAAAAACATGGAAATGCAGGAGAAAATGGACAATACCAAAAAAAGTAAACATGCAGCAAATATAAATAAATAATGACTATTATGAAATAATTGTGATAGTTATATAATTTAAAATGTGATTTAAACTAAATGCATGACAACAATAATGAAAGAAGTAGTGTGATTAAATGAGTGAAAATATTCTAACATAGAATTGGGAAGTGATAATTATTTGAGTTAGCCATACTAAGTAGCTAGAATAGATGCTATAATCTAGAAGGTAATCATTAAATGAATAACAAAGTAATGTTTTAGTACATATCTACTATTTACAAAAGGAAAACTGAAATAATAAAAAAGTGATTGATCCAAAAGGACAGGAAGAAGAAAAAAGAAATATACAATAAAACATGTGAGAAATATAAACAAATAGGAAAATTATAGCTATAAAATTAGTTATATCACTATATTAAATGTAAATGAATTAACACTTTACATAAATAATGAAGATTAATCGATTAAAAACACAAAACCCAACTGCATGCTTCTTACGAGTGAGACAGTATGTTTAGATAACATTACAGGAAAATAAGGGGAAGGAGGGGTGTAGGCATCCAGAGGCTACAGAGAGTGCTACTTCCGCAGTTACAGTAAGAATAAGAGAAGTGGGCAATTTGCAAGGTCACAACTTTCCTTAAACTTATCAGAGACCTAAGCTTGCAGGGTCAGAAAGTAACCTGAAATATGGACAGAGAAGGAACGTGAGAGCTTGCTTACCTGAGTAGAGGCAGCAGGACACCAGTAAGAAGAATTCAGCGACAACAGCTGAATTGGCAAAGGCAAGTGTGGGCTACAGGGACAGTTGGAAGACCCTGAGGCCCACAGATATGGGAGAGGGGAGGAGTTTATACTCTCTTGCGAGGGGCACAAAACTCTGCCTAGGTCTTTCTTCTCCATCTCCCCTATCTGCTCTATGAAACAAAGCCTCAATATATGGAATGGGGGGAGGCAGCACAGATTATTTCTCTAGGGTAATGATATAAACTCCTTGCAGCTGGAGGGAAGAATTTTTTTTAAAGCCTTCTATTCCTGTGGGAGGAACAGGAATACTATGGTTTGCACTATGACATCTTATGTAAGGGGTCTGACCATCCTCAGATTTGGGTGTCCACAGGGGCTCCTGGAACCAATCTCTGAAGGAGACTGAGACTACTGTACAGGCTGGCCCCAGAACTAGAGCCGGAGGATAGCAAGAGGATTTTAAAGGCCACATCCCCCATACTCGGGGAAATAGTACCTACCTGAGACTGAGGTTTAAACAGACCATCAGAGTGTTCGCTTCAGCAGCACGTACACTAAAGAACATCAGACAGTGCCACCTGCCCCACTCCCTCCACAATGCTAACAATCATGGGGTAAGAGAAACGGTGGGTCACTGGTGAGAGAGCTGCAATATTCAGACCCTCTCAGTATAAAGAGAAGATGTAAAGCTGAGGGTGGAGTAACAGTGGGAAACACACTGGCCAACCAGCTCCCAATCTAAACACAAGTTGTCATTGGGGGAATTTGAAGTCTGACGTGCACTGAGAGTAAACAAAGCAAAACAAACCGAGAACCCAAGCTGACTCTTTGATTAGCACAAACCCCCATACTAAAGGCCTAGCAGGAGGAAAAGAGTGTCCATTTCCAAGCCCCAAACCTACTTAGTCTCCATTATCCTACACACACACACACACTCCCAAGAGGTAAAATAATCCACAGAATCAGATGTGGCTATTAGAGAAATATTGGAATTGTCTAACAGGAAAGTTCACATAACTGTGATTAATGTGGAAAAACTTCAGTGGAAAAGTCGGATAATATGTAGAACTATGTGGATAATTTTATTCAAGATACAGAAACTAAAAGATTCAAAATTGAAGTGATATAAATCAAAACACACTAACAGAGATGAAGACTGC
>PVKM010038746.1:0-14013 GCA_004027735.1 Carollia perspicillata | reverse complement strand
GCTTATATTAATGTCCATCAATTGTGCCTGGGGGCATTCTGTTCCATGTGGGCATGTAACAGAGTCACTTTAGGACTCAGAGAGCAGGAGTTCATAAAGCAGCCACTATCAGAAGCCCTGCTAGTAGTCTTGGCACATGAAGCAAGAAATGCAACAGCATCTCGAAAACACAGTGGTTCTTTAAGCTTGTTCTGGGAAATGACATATATCACTCCCACTCACATGTTCTTGTTCACAGTAAGTCATACGGTCTGGCGGTGCCTGAATTCAACACCGAAACCCAGAAAAGTTCTTCTCTGAAAGAAGACCTGGATATTGAATAACAGTGATATTTACAACCACAACTTCCCAAAGGATGTTATGCCTGGGTTAAATCTTTAAAAAGTACAGTAGTTAGTCAAAGAGGGATGAGAGCACTTCTATTCTAGTAGGTGATGTGTTCGAGTCTGACTGGAGAGTAGAAAGAGAAGAAGCAAAAGACAAGACTGAAGAGACAGGTAAAATGAATCCTAGTGGGCATGATGCAATTCCAAGGAACTTTACCTTGACTCTAAATGCTCTGAGAAGCAAAGAAGCTGACTCTTCTTTTAGGCAATGCATCATTGATCTAAATCAGCCCCAAGGGTTACTTTAATTCTGATTCTTCGTTAAGCTTTTACAAAATCCTTTATTATTTAGGTTTGGCTTTCTAATGAATGCATTTAAAACATTGCAACTAATGCAAATTAGCCCTTAGTTTTACACTACCCTATATTCTCCACCCTTACTCTGATTCTCCAACTATTTTATATTTTTGTTTATGTGTTTGTTGTCTTTATGTTCATGTATAACATAAGTTTCATGAAATTAAGCAGTTTGCTCTATTTTTTTCACCATCACACATGAATAAAGAAACTTCTCTTCATCTCAGTTTTTTCATCTGTAAAATGGATATAATAGAAACCACATTATAGGATTTCTAGGATGTTTGCACAATGTCACACAGCAGTTAGAGTTATGCCTGCTGCAAAATGCTTACTATATGATAGTTACTGTTTTTGTCCTTTAAGGTGATTTAAAGAATTCACATATATTTCCTATAGTTCTTTTCCTCATTTTAAACTTCAGTTTCTTTGGATTCCTTTAAACAAGTGTCTGAACCCAATGAACCTCCGCCATTGTGTGTATATGTGTGTGTGTGTGTGTGTATGTATGTATGTATGTGTGTGTGTGTATATATCTTTACCAGATCCTAAATATTTAGCAGCTGGCATTTTTAAATACATTAATATAGTGTTCTAAATAACAACATTCTTACAAGAAAATTGAGTGTCTTTAAACTAGTCTTATGGTAATATAGCAACAATCACAACAACACCCACTTTATGTTGAGCAACTATCATGTACCTGAGGCATTTTATGTGTATTTTTAACACTTGCAATAATCTTACAAGGAGGGAATTATTACGCCAAGTTATCAAATCAGGACACTGGATGTCAGAGCAGTTAAGGCTTCTATGTCCTTAGACCACAAACCCAGTGAGAGGTAGGTTTAGGATCTAATTTATAAACAAAAATAAGAGAACTCTACCACCACCTTCCTAATCCTGCTTTAACATACAAAAGTCTTCCTGTGAATGTTACTGCCTGGAACATCAACAATATCCGATTCCAAGAGAATAAAAACAACAAATATATTGGTCTTTGTAAGAAACCAGGACAGATTTAGAAAGAGGAAGAACCAACTATAGGCACACACACACACACACTCAGGCTCAAAAGCAAGAACAAACAAAATGATCAAATGCAATTAATCAACCAGGTATTTTTAAATCAGCCAGTGAAATTCTAACCATGAGATGTTAAACTATTGTATATATTACATTACAGGATATGTCAGTTTACTTGGATTACATCATCTGTATCTTTTCACACAAAATGTATTAGCTATTCATTCACCCCTTACCATGTTTTCATAAAAGTTGTGAAATAGTGAAATTTTTCTCTGAGTCCGTTTAAAAAGCATTTTAGCCTTCCAGGTAAACCTTCTGCAAGGAACCTGCTTGGACCCTCCAGATTTCCTTGCTCATGGCCAGGCTTGCCCTTTGGAGCCAGTGTATCATTTCTAGATCTTACTCTCTTGTAGAAGTTTACTTATGCTGTGTTACAAGCCCCAAAGCCCCATTCTCATCATCCATGTTTCATGTCATAGCAAAAAGAGCACAGACTAGGGATTTTTATGGAATAAATATGGAAGGTATTTGGCTTTTTAAGCTGATTGGTTGCCTAGTGGTCTTCTTTCTTATTTTGGATTAGGTTAGTTCAGTCAGGGAAACAAGGAAATCTAGAGATTGTGTGAATACACTTGACATTTGGGAATTGGCTGGTTCTGCCAATTTACAACTCTAAGAAGAGCTGTAAATTTCTGTACGGATACATTAGCTTTCCTATAGGTGTCTGTGCTGACTGTCTCCATTGTATCCTTGTCATAAGTGGCTACATTTTAGGTTGTTCCTATGACTAGGGAAGAAATGAACATGAACAAAGCAAGGACTACATATGGAGACTTGTAATAGTATCTCACATAAATCTTACCAACATTTTCAATCTCTTTACGGATGAAGAAATTGAGTTCTAAATATGTGTACTATAGAATAAATTGCCAAAGTCACAGAGATAGGGTATGTACTCAAAATTGTTTTATTCTTATACTATGAAGCTTAAGGGATAAATTTTTTCCCTAACATGAACACTGGAAATATATAGTGTACATATGATGAAACAAGATCAAACATACAGAACTGTATAAAGTACAATGCTATTCTATAAACCTATTTTCAAATGAGCTTTGCAGAATTTATTATTGTCATGATTCTATGCATAACTGCCTAAATTTTTCAGTGTCTAGACAAGAGGGGTAACATTGTGGCTGGGCTAAGATTTGCCTACACACTTGTTTTGCTTGGCTAACTCTGTATTTTTGAAGCATTTACATGAAATAAAAACAATAAACACATAAAAATGTATACAATCACACCTAAATCTAGTTTTCTGTCCCTTAAAAAATTAATATCTGAAGAATGGGGTACTGGCTGGTCCCTGCATTACAATGATCAAAAGAGGCTGGGAGGATCCTGTGTTTTGTTCACACAGCTCTTTCCTCTCTCATGTGCCGAGGATCAGCTGTCATAGGTCACACCTGGATGGATGTTACCTGGCTGGTCTCTGAAACATTTTGAATTTGCAACCAATCCATTATTTTTATTAAATTAATTTTTCCATTTAATTTTTCATTGGGGCTACCTTTTCATATCTTTCCTTGACTTTTTTAGATACCTGCCTACTTGGCATTGTTTGGAAACAACATCATTTATTTAACCTTTCTGCCACTGAAGAAGAGTTAGGCAGTTGCCAATTTTTGCTATTAAATTGCTTTAATGACCATCCTTAAACACACATCTTTGCTACTTATGTTTATTTTTCAGTAGGATAAATTCCTAGAAGTGGAATTGCAGGGTATAAAGGTATGCATACCTTAACATTTGATGAATTTGCCAATTGCTCTCTGAAGTTTGTACTGAATATATGCATATAAAAGTCACTCTGGCTGGTGAGGCTCAGTGGATTGAGTGCTAGCATGTGAACTGAAAGGTCTCCAGTTCAATTCACAGCCAGGGCACATTCCTGGGTTGTGGGCTAGGTCCCTAGTTGGGGGCATGCAAGAGAAAACCAAACAATGTTTCTCTCTCTCTCTTTCATCCTCCCTTTCTCTCTAAAAATAAACAAAATAAAAGTTATTTTTAAAAAGTTCATCAGAGCATGTACTCCCCAGTGCCTTCAAGTGGGAACATTCACATACTAGTAGACACTCCAATACACATCCATTTTTGAGACTGTGCACATTTTAGAAATAGAATGTTATAAATTTTATTTTAAAATTGTTTTAAAAACACACCCACATTGAACATTTTCAAGATATTGTGGACAATGGTATAATCACCCTTAATTCTAAAGTAAGACAGTAAAGAAGAAGCTGCAGGAAAATGCTTCACTATGTTGATTCTCTGGAAAATGCAATAAAGAACTCATGAAAAGTGAAGCATTGTTGTAGGAAATTATACTGAGCGTGGCTTTTTAATTGTTCCTACATTTTGACCTATTGTTTGAATAATTTTAAGGGAAAAAATCCTCTTGACAAGGAAGTATAATAAAGACCACTTAGGAAATAAAGAGATATAGATATAATTAGAAGAAGAATGTGTTATTTCTGCCAAATTACTGGTGGCAATCTACAAAGGAAATTAAGGCTTTTTTTAAACCCATCAAAAATGTTCACTTTAGAAAGAATAAATCCTGCTTAAACCTAACCTCAGGTGAGATTTGTGAAAGACTGACTTGACATTTATCTCATAAGAGAAAAATAATGAGAGAAGCTGAACACAGAATTGTTTATGACTATGATCTTACAATAGAATGTGATCATCAATCTATGTATTTTCTATAACAAGGATAACATTTTCCTTTCATACATCCCCCCTTAAAAATCCATTTTAAACTATATGCATCTCCCTCAAGGAAAGTATAACATTTGACCCTCACCTTCATTAAGGTTAAAATATATTTCACTTTATTATCAGAAAATTGCTTGGTCAAGTGATCAGCTAGACAGAAACAAAATTCAATCTTTATCATATCAAGGATACATCCATGACAAGGATTTCAAGAGTGGCACAGAAATTCTCTACACTGAAATGGAATCAACTTTTCTATAGCTTCTGTATCATTATTTTTTAACCTTAATATGCCCCATTTTTACCTACTGCAAATTCTCATTTCTCTCTGAGTAGTTAATGATAGCAAATGACTTTATATATGCTTTAGAAGATATTCAATTAAAAAAACATATATGAATTATTCCTATCCTGATCTGCCAAGAGAGCATTTCATAGCCTTTTTTCCCCTCTATATCTTTTGTAAAATGAATCATATAAAAATAAATATGGGAAAAATACATCACTTTAAAAATGAGAACAAGTGTTATGCTTATTAAAGCAGCTTATCAATCACATTTAGCTTAAAAGACAATACATTTAAAATTATCCCATTAAATTACTAATTCATTCAACAAATACTTACTGATGACCTACTAAGGGCTAATCGATATATACAGTGTTGTAAAGGATATTAGGAAATATGAACTAATTTCCTCTTAAAATCTGAGTGACATAGTACATGTAGGTAATTCGGGAAAATTCCAAAAATATTTGGCCCAAACTAAACAAAGAGATCATTAATGAATGTAAAGTTCTCCACTTAGTTTAAATATAATCTGTTTCATGTGTTAAAGCTACAAAGACCTGAGAACTACAAACTTAAGTATATCAGTTGCTGAAATTCTAATTCAAACCTCTCCTTAAACATCTATCATCATCCCAAACTGAGGTTCAAGATGTTGAAGTATGCTAAAGTTCTTACAATTAGAGATATTAACTAGAATCAAGTAAAAGAAAATATCAGTGTGTTCAGAACATAGTAGATGTTCAACCAAGTTTTGGGAAATGAATTGTTTCATAGCTGAATTGTTTTCAAACATGTTTGTAATAATATTTTAGGATAAAGTGAACTTATTCCCTAATTTCATTTTTCTGGGGAGGAAATAATACACTTTGGAGAAAAGTGAAAAAGACACTCAACAGTTTTCTTAGAATGTTGGCTAACTCTCAACCAGGGGTCACCAAAGTACAAACTCCAGACTACATGTAAACTGTTGTCTGCTTTTGTAAATAAAGTTTTATTGGTATACAATCACACCCACTCATTTACCTTTTCCTACGGCTTTCTTTGAAGCCTAAATTATTTATTCTCTGGTCTTTTACATTTGTTCTCTGCCACCTGCAATGTTCTAGCAGAGCCCATGGGAGCCTTGTCACAATAGTACTGATGAATTTTTAAGGTCAAGAAATGTAACATTCAATGAGGAAAAAGAAAGGCATCAAATGCACCTTCCATGTCTCAGCTTCTTCACCTTCATTCTATTTGCAAAATTTCCAAACTTAACTTTATATATATATATATATATATATATATATATATATATATATATGCATACACATGCCTGTGACCAACCACACATATAAATGACTTATGTATAATAACCTCCTACTGCAGATTCTTAATGATCTATAAGCATGTTTTATTCATATTCAAAAGCTACCCATAGATACAAAGCCAGTTTCACTTCGTTTAACCCTTTATTTGTTAATTGTATTTAAAGAGGAAATCCTCATTTTGTTGTTGTTTTTTTTTTTTCAGAGCACTTTCCAAATTCTCTGACACCTATGTCAATGGGATATTCCTTAAAGAATATAGGTCAATTCCCCTATTTAAAGGAAATGGGAGAACTCTCCTAAGTAGGGTGGACATGCACAGTTAAGGATAATAATGACAAAAAGATTACTTGCTAACCATGAATGTCTAGGATATTAATAAAGCACACTATAAACAATGGATGAATTTGGGAGTTAGAACTTGGGCTGTATACTAAGATGATCCTTTTCCAAGCAGCCCATGGACTCTCAGCATCAGAATCATCTGGGGTGCTTGTTAAAGGTGTTGCCGTCCAGGCCCCACATAAATCAGAATATGTATAGATGTGATGTGGACCTCAATGTAAACAAGTCCCCATCTAATTCTCATATGCTCTATTATTAAAGAGCCAAGCCTTCTGTAAGATCAATAGAAATTTCTCAAGGGAGAGAATCTCAGGGCCAACTTGCCCATGATATCCCTATATTTTTCAAGAGCTTTTTAAAGTTGGATATCATGGAATTACAAAGGACAGCTAGCAGCCTTGGGATAACATTAATGAAACTGTGCAAGTAGATTAATGCAAACTCTAGGAAAAACACAAAATAAAGATTTACACCTACCATAGAAACCTCTCTACCAAATTATAAGAAACCAAGAGAATTTACAAAAAAGCCTTAGCTTTGTTTTTCACATTTCCATAAAGCTTTTCTTGAATTCTTCAGTTTCCAAGTTTTCCTTGTCCCTTGAATTTGGTTGCAATTTTTCTTCCCCATTATTTCATAAATATTTATATTATATTTAATACTATGATATTCTATTATTTTAAATTTGCTAATGCTTATTTGCCCATTGCATATACTAAAAAATGTGTTTGATTGTTCATTGTGTGCAAGAGTAGGGGGAATTCAAGCTGTTTTAATAAATATATGTGACATGTTTAATTTATTAATAGATGAAACCAGATGGATAGTGACGTACACATCAACTTTGTAAATAGCCTTGTTCATGGTTTTGTGAAGACAACAGGCATAAAAAGATGCCATGACCATGGCTGAGCTCTTTCACCTTCCCTGTTTTGATTCTATAACTGGTCTCAGTGACTTTAGGGGTGATCTTCAGGGAAAACAGCAGTTCCAAGGTCATAAAATATTGGGAAATAGTGGCTAAACAATGAAACTAAGAAAATAAGATATAAATCTGTTTGTATCACTAGTCAAATAGGCTCAGGCAGAAATTTCCCTGCAGCCTTGAGCTACAGGTTCATAGATTGAACAATAACAACAAAAAACTGTTGTGAGCAAAAAGGAATTTTTTTTCCTTAATGGAGAATGTGGTAAAATACTGTATCCCCAAAGTCACACACACACACACACACACACACACACATCATGCACCTTAGTTAAGTATTGAAATGGATTCCTTTAAGATACTAATATAATGCACAGCACATGTATCCAAAGAGAAAGCCATATGATCAGTGCTGAAGTGATGGGGTTTTGAATAGCTATGTGATGGAATTGTAAAGAATTAAGTGAGTATGTAGATTCAGAAAGGAAACAAAATATCATGAAAACTTGAAGGCAAAATTCAGTGGTGCTGGGGAAGACTTCAACGGAAGATCAGAGAGTTCAAGACTAGAATGTAAGATAGAATATAAAGTTTAGACCTTAGTTTCTCAGGCAAAGAAATGAGTAAGCATCCACGTTCTTAAGGTCAAATAAAAGACTAAGCCCAAGTTTCCTCTGAGAGAGTTCTGGACTACCAGTTTCATCAGCATTTGATGCTGGTGTTAGGGCAGTGTTTATCTGCAGCCAAACTTGGTCAGTTATATCTGATGGTGAGCCTGTAGCTTTTGACAGTTTCTAGGTTTCTTTTCTTTTCTTTCTTTCTTTTTTTAATAACCCATACCTAGTAGCTAAAAACCACAGGGATGAGTTAATTGCAACCTAATGTTAAATCCCAGCCTGGGCTTGAGGAATCAGATAAGCTGTTTTCATTATAACACATCATAATTGCATATGCTGTGGCCAAAACTGATGTCTTTTAACTGACATCTTGATCCAAAATCTGGTATGAATATCAGCATTTAGCAATCTACTGCCTCTTCCATACAGCACTGTTTTTCATATATTCATGTACTTTTGTTGCAGTGTGGCAACATAAAGTGATTTACCACAGAGCTATTTGACCAAAACAATTTGGAAAATAAAGTGTATTTGTAGTTGCTTGTTCATATTCCTGGGATAAAGGAGGTCTGTGCTCTGTTTTAGTAAACACAAAGAAGGAAACAGGAAAAAAGGAATATGAACGATGTCTCCTATCAGCCTTCAAAGTGTGAAGAGTGCTAGCATTAAAACATGTTTGTTTCGATTTGTCGTTTGTTTGCTTCTGATTATTTACTTCTCCTGCCCTTACTCTGGGCACTTTCAAGGTCAGCAGCTTCTGAGTTCTCTCCTCTTCTGACTCTTCTCTAGTCTCCATAGGTAAGTGAAGTCTCTCAGTAATTTCCAAGGAAGCTTTGGTTGCTGATCATGAGTAATAGCACTGCTCCTCTCATGGTACATTTACTAAGCATTTGAGAGCAATCAAATGTATCATGAAGAGTAACGAGCTCTAACTTAAAGTGAATTGAACAGGCTAAAAGCTATATTTGCCTGAAACACTATCCTTCAGAAACCTTGTTTTGTGGTTTGGCTTTATTGGCCTAAAACCCTAATCACACTCTAAAGATTGATTTTAGATCACAGCGCTTTGTACATATGACATAACAAATTTAACTTCTCTAAGGTAAAATTTAATTAAATCTAGTTTTTTCTCTTAATTATTTTTTACCAACCCTTAAGGCAATAATATTCAAATTTTATTTTAAAAGGAGAAAACAAATGAAATCTTTTATAAAACTACAATATTTAAGCAAGTTTAGAGATGGAACTTTTCCTTCCATGTCCACTTCTGCAGTTCTAACCCCTTTACAGAACTCTAAGATGTCTGAGGAATGCAATTGTGATTTCATCGCTTTATTAACAGAGTATTTAGTGTGATTTGAAACCAACATCCATACTGCCTCACATAGAGGCCCCAGTTAGAAAGGGAAAACTAAGAATTACTCAAAATTTTTTCTCCTATTTAGCTTTCAGTTTTCAGGAAATAGCCTTTCATCAAGAAAATAATGTTTTGATTTTTAAGTATTTTTACCATACATATCTATGACTGAATCTAAACAACTGAGAGAAACTACTTTAATCATTATCTTCAGAAAATTATATTTTATTATATTTTTATCATAAGCTCCACCTCACTGTTCTTTTCTTTCTCAGAAAAATCTGTTGAACTTGAAGAAAATCCATCTTTTGAGTAAAACTATTCTGTATGCCAAATGGTGATAGTCGACATTTGAATTAAAAAGCAAACACAAAGTGAAATAGTGAGATAATTATTTTTACAAAAAGTATTATTAGTAACCAATCATACCAAGATTTTTCTTCAATAACTTTGAACAATTAATAGGCAACTAGAAAAAGATGATAGGCAAAGACTATTTCAGATTTTTATTTGAGTTTACTAGTTACAAAGATGTAAAAATTATTCTACATTCTCCCAAATATTAGTGCAACTAACCAAACAGCAATGCCATTTTTATGAATGCTTATTTGTACATTGAATTAAAAAATTAATAATTGGATGGATCCAGTTGTCCACATGAAGTAATTGAGATTCTAAAATGTTATAATTTCCAAAGAAATATAAAAAAGATGCTAAATCAAAAAAGGTGAGAGGGTAGTTAATTACTAGGAAATAAATTTAAGCAAAGGATAGTTCTTTTAAAATGCACACAAGTAATTTCAGATGTCATGCAGTTTAACTCTAACTCCACATCTATATTTTGTTTTATAAGATATTTTATTGTCTAAGATCACAACACTGATTCCTCAGAGCAGATAATTCCCTGGGCGTAGTCAGATCCAAAATGGTAATAAACACTACTCTGTAACTTGAAATTTTCAGAAATCTAGCTATTATTCATTTACAGTCTATGAAATGTATAACAAAAATTTCTGTGCAGTTTCTTATTCTGTCAAAATTCTGAACTTTTATCCCTAGTTATCCCCAAGAAATGTAAGCACACAGCCTGACATTCTTTTTGCACAGAGCTAACTCTTTGTCAGTAGAGCTACTGTTTGGAACAAAATAAATGAATGTTGATAACAAAAATAGAAAGAGAATAATTACAGGCATATAGGTAGCTCAGAGAATCAACAGCAAGTCTGGAAAAGCAGATTTGAGGACCCAGGTCCAGAAAGATGGTTAGCTATCACAGAATTTAAAGTCATGCATAGGAATCACTGAAGTAGTATGCAGTCACTACAAAGCCTGGACCACTACGACTGCCATCTCGGACCATGAATGCTGCCAGCCCTGGTGGAATAAATTCTAGGAAGTCCCTGCTTACCATTACATATGCAACGACCCAAGTGCCAAATAACTGAAAAGTGTTCATTAGACACATACCATTTTTTTCTATTGTACCATTATCAAGGAATGCAGTCTCTGAACTGCTGCTATTTCACAGTCAGAACACATAGCACTATTGACTAAACTTTCACTCTTTTGTTTAAAATAGATTCACAAAATATAATTTATATTGTTATTATTAAGGTTTGATGTGTTCATTACAGAATAATTAGAAAATATACACATGTGTGACATTTGTAGACACATGCATACACATACACATAGACCTGAGTAACTTGAGAATAAAGAAAAATATAATAAACATTTTTCATATCTTCACAGTTTTTCTACATTATTTCTATTGACTTGTATAAATTTCATTATATTGGTATATCATAATTCATTCAATTCATTTATTGTTGCCATTCAGGGGTCTCTCCTAATGTTCTCCTATTACACTAGCCTTCAAGGAGCATCATTATAGAAAATGTATAATTATGTTACTAGGGTTAATTTTTAGACTGGGTTTATCAGGATCAAAGTAGAATATTTAATTGCCTTTTCCTGTGTGAGTGGGGGGTGACTTCCAGAGTCTCTAACTCTGACAGAGGCAGAGGCCTCCTATAGTGAACAGCTGCTGACTGCTAATTGGGTACATTGAAGTAATATTTTCATGAACTACACATATATTTATAATACTAGAGTCTGAATTGGTTTCCCCTCTCTATATGGTTTGATAAAAAATAGGCTCAACAAAAATGTGGCCTACTAAGAGCCAATCAGGAGATTTTTTGGAATAAATTCCTGTCATTAACAAACAAATTTAGGACTGAAAAATTCCCTTCAGCTTCTTCTACCCACATGTATTAATGTCAAAATCCTATTTATATATACTTCAAAAGACAGCTAAAATATTGCAACTTACAAAAACTTTGTTTGGAAGAAATCCCTGGTCTGTTTTTGTTTCCTTAACATATTTTTCCTAAAATCACCCTCAGATCCCCTTCCTCAAACTTTTCATAGGGAGGTGTGGTCACTCCACACTTGTGTTCTCCATGCACTCATCTCACAAATCACACAGCAGACCCTGGAGGAAGTGGTGGCTATCAAAAGACATGTCCTGATACCAAGGACAGAAGAAGGATGCCAGCAACGGACAGCAGGTGTGTACTACTGCTCTGTCTTTTCTTCATCCACTACCGCTATCCAGGCTTCCTTTATCCCTTGAAAGACTCTTCAAATCAATCCTGTACTCATGCTCTCTCCTGCCAGGGATATTCTTCCTCTCATTCCTTCAATACTCTCCATTTAGGTGAGATAACTGACTTTATAAAAACAGATAGAATTTTCTCCTATCTTATTTAAAAGACCTTAATGAATATTTGTGACATAATATTTGAACTCTTATGCATAATCTTCATAGAATTCCAATATTCCATTGCCATTCCATTTATAATCACATCCCAAACTGGGCTGTTTATTTTATCATAAAAGGAAATTCATTTATTTATACTTTAATGTCTTAAGTTGTTATTTTACCTGGAATATCATTTGTACTATATAGTTTTGCCCGACCCTTGTATCCACTAGTCCACCACTTCCTCTGATACAGATAATTACCTTCAAATCTGTATTACCCATGTCCCATTTCAAAAATATTTGTTAAGGTACTAATAATGTAGATTTATAGGAATTTATGTTTAGTCTCTCTTGATTAACAGTGAGTTGCCAAATTTAATCTTCTCAGTTTATTAAAACCAAGATGCCTAAGAAAATGCTTTGCATAAAACCTTTACTCAATAAACATTTGCTAAATTCAACTTATGTACACTTAGAAACAGAAATATGTCAGAGTTGTTCATATTATTTTTGTTAAGCCAGTCAGCTTCAGTCATGCAACACAACTGATGAGAAGCTACAGGATATTCCAATGTCACTGATGTATAAAAGAATCAGTTATTCATTGGTCAAAATTACTAGAAAAATAGTTTCTAATAAGAGTAGGTTTTATAATTTTTTAAATAATTTTTTTCTTTTTTTAAAGATTTTATTTATTTATCTTTAGAGGGGAAGGGTTAGGGAGAGAAATATCAATGTATGGTTGCCTCTCATGTGTCCCCTGCTGGGAACTGGCCTGCAACCCAGGCATGTGCCCCAACTGGGAATCGAACCATGATCCTTTGCTTCGCAGACCTGCACTCAATCCACTGAGTTACACCAGCCAGGGTGGCTTTATAAATTTTATGGACTTTTTTTTTAAATTTCAAACATATTGAACATCTAAGCACACTGCTTACTACTACACTCAGAGATTGTTGATGTTTTACATAAACATGCCTATACCGAGATTCTCTTTTCTCAAAGACTAAGGGCTATAAATAGCCATGTATAATAGAAGGCCAAGTAGACAACATCTCTGAGACTGTGAAATGATGATGATTTATCTGTGCAGAGACGCTACAATTCTAAGTTGCAATGCACTCCATTAATTAAACAAGTCTCCACATCCATAATTTAATTTGCTGAAAGAATTCACAAGAGGGATGGGAAACTGGGTTCCTCTGCTTCCCATAAATGTAATTGACATAATGAGCAGCTTTCTCTTTTGAGTCACAATGCCTTACAGTAATACCTGCTTCACTTGATACCAAGCTCTTTCAGATTTGCACAGAGAAATAATTTACTAAGTGCAATTCAACTCAATGTATATAGATATCATATAGCATGAGAGATTTCAGAAATAAAGCAAATGACTTAAATGAACTTTATAGGTGGAAATGATAAAACCTGAATGAAATAATAATTCATGTTAACATATACTACATATTCCCCTCTCACTCTATTTTCAACCTTTGCAAGATTTAAAATAGACGGAGAAGAAAGCTTATGTTAAAATGTGCAATACATTTTATTTTGTCTTGATTAGAGGTTTACAAAGCTCTTTCATATGCATTAATTTGGTGTTTCATATAGCAAGTTTATGAATGAGACTTTTTTAAATTGTCCCTGTCATCATCCATTTTCATAAATGATAAAACGGAAGATTTGAAGAGCTTAGTAGTTTGACTCTAATTCTATGCTTTTTACACTACCAATAATTTGAATATTGGTTCAGATTTATCAGTGAGTCAGGATCATGCTAAATATTTAGTAATTATCTAACTAGTCAAAGAATACAATAGAATAAAAAAATCTTTATTATGTCACTTATTTTTATAGACATTTTGATTTATTCCTAATGCTTACCACTATGGAGTTAAAAATATTTTTTTT
>PVKM010038745.1:0-14005 GCA_004027735.1 Carollia perspicillata | reverse complement strand
GTTATGAGCCAGGTCCCTGGTAGGGGGAGCACAAGAGGCAACCACATATTGATGCTTCTCTCCCTCTCTTTCTCTCTCCCTTCCCTTCTCTCTAAAAATGAGTAAATAAAATATTTTAAAAAGATTACAGGTATATAATTTTTAATTAATCACACAGTTATTTCAAAACAACCCAATTATTACTCTGCTATCAAATTCAGCTCTTGTCTAGTTATATCAGTTTTGTTTTAATTGTGCAATTATTAAATACCTATGAACCATATATGATTATCATTTCCTACTGCCTTAATCTACATCCTAGTTATACTGTATCATCTGAGGCATATTTTGTTATTGAAAATCAGTTATGATACAATGTTTAAATGTTCATTATCCAAACCTATGTTATGTTATAAATTAATATCCTCTAAGTAGTTCAAATTAAATTCCTAAAGAGTCTAGTCTGAAAAATCAAATTCATGACATTGAGAAAAATACAGGTTAAAAAAAGTATCAAAGGAAACAAAACAAGGATGCAAAAGTCAAGAGCAAGGATAAGAAGGATCTAGAACGTAAGTGATGGATGCCTCTGGACTGAAGGGGGGAATAAGACAGATCAACAGAACGTTCAAAGGCACAATGCAAATAAAACCATTTATGAAACAATAACCTGCCTAGCTAAAGGGCTTAATATTATTTATTGGTTAGAAATGGAATTTTGAGCTATTGTGAGTTGCTGTGTGGAGTCCTGAGTCATCTTTAAGATTGGTGTAGTTTCAGGTGAGTTATCAACATCCTTAAAGCTTCACTGCTGTCCTATGTCAGCAATGAGCTGTGTTGAGATTGCTCATCCCTGTGATTACAACAGCGATGATGTTCAAATTATTACAAGCTTATGGCCAATAGCAACTTAAAATAATAAACATAGCTATTTTATATGGAAATGTTTCATATTAAGTGTTTCACTCTGAAGCGTAGTATGATACTGCTTCACTTTCCAAGATGTTTACCATGTATCCTAGTATTACAATAAGTGTATCAGACTGATGGTTCAGACATCTCCAGTCCTGTTTTATACATGAGGATATTCAAAACCGAATGATTAAACGACTTCTTTGAGATCACATGACATGAGAGAGCAGGGGTCAAATCAGGTCTTCTGACAATGCAGGCTTCTTTCTACCATAATATCCCAGAAACAAATATCCCTCATGCTATTGTTTCCGGAAAGTGCTTAACACTTTCTTAAAATTGGTTCAGTAAACAAAGTGCTTCAGTAATGGTAATTTAAAAAATACAAGAGAGAAAGGGTTACTGTCACCTTAAAACAAACTCTAGCTTGTTGGATTTCTATGCTAATTTGTTACCAATCTGATTGCACCAACTTTTAATGCCTACCTGCAGACATGGAGCGAGTACGAGCATGGCATCATTGTGTACCGCTGTTCTCCTGTGTAGCATAATAAAGAAACGGTACGACTCAGCAGGTTAGGCAACGAGCTGGAAACTTCAGGCTCTGCGAATCCTAATCTCTTGTACCTTTGTGACTCTTGATAGTTAACACAGAAGATTTTAACTGGTTAAATCCCATCTGCAGTTAAATTGAGTCAATTTAGCTCAAGGTTAAAAAAAAAGGCTGTAGTTTGGATAATGATTTTATTTGAATGTTCTTTCTCCCTCTAGTATTTCTAGTATTCTCTAGACAACAACTAACCTACTGATGACCTAAGAATCCCCTGTTGAGAGATGATCACAGTTAAAATTCCCTAACAGGAATGCTGATATAAAAAAGGGTTATGTGTGACAAAACTGCTCCATCTCCAGCAGATGGCCCATGGAAACAGTGCAGTGGTGATCTGATTGATTTCTAGAATAAATAATGTTGGAAAACAAATGCTTTCTCTGCATGCTGTGCACTCTAAATCCATTCCTATAAGCAAAGTTGGGATAATGTGCTTTTTGCATTCAGGTTCCCTCCTAAAGTGCACAGCTGCAGAAAGAAAGGATCTCTTCTTTCCACTCCTGCCACTGAAAACAAAACAAAACCAAACCAGCTTTTTTTTCATGACAAAGAAAATTTCAGTCCACAGTGTCGATGATACCAAGGTTGAGAAACTATGTTGTGGATCATCAGGACCATCAGTGAATTATTGGTATCTTCCCACACACTCCCCCTTCTGTAAACGTTTCAATGACCAAAAGCAACTCCAAGGTTGAGGACACCTCGGCTCCTTCACGGTAAAGTAGACATGGACCGATGAAGCAAAGCAATTTTCAGCTTAATCAGTTACATTGCTGCTGCCAAAATTAAACTCTGATGACCAAAATGCCTAATGCAGTCAATGTAATCGATACCCATGATTGCAGGAAATAAGAATAAGATCAGCTGACCTCAGAGAATCCCTAGGTCAGCCACACCGTATTAAGTGATTGTTGGCTGGCCTGGTACAGATAAGGGTGAGATATGGAAAAGAGACCTGAATTGATTTATCTATCATTCAGTGAAAAAATGGTAGCGCTCTTCTTTGTGTGTGTGTGTGTGTGGATGAGTGTGTGTGTGTGCATGTGTGTGTTTTAAATATTTGCAGTAAAGCACAGCTTGTGAATGGCTAACTACTATGTGGTCTTTAATCTAAAATACATTTTATAACTTAGTACACAAAAAATACTTTGTTTTCATTTTATAAATGGTGATAAAAAAGGCTATATACGCCACTGTGCCTCCATGTTACAATAATTTGAAATGCAAATTCCAGCGTAAGATCCACTGTATTGGGAAAGGGGACAATGACTATAACAAAGTGAGCATGAGGTCCTCTGTGGTGTATTGAAATAGAAATTTCATTCTACAAGGTGATAAGAACTTGTCACAGGGACTGTGCATGAATTTTTCTCTTAGCCACAGTCAAAACTGGTTTATAGAGATTTAAATTCAACAAAGAGTAATGACAACATACACTTAGCCCACTGAATTCAGAGCCAAAAACTTAAATCTATTTATACAGGAAACACGTTAAAAGAACCAATCTCACCAGAATAGCAAATTCAGACTGCTTAAAGGTTGAGAAGTTTTTTTTATATGCATTAGAAACCTTCTAGAGGAATAAAGGAATCATTTTTCATCTCTGTACTCAGGGAAAAGGAATCATCTTTTTTCATTCAGTTTCTTCACCATGAAAAAAAACAAACAAGCCCTGGTTAGTGTGGCTCAGTGGACTGAGTGCCAGCCTGAAAACTGAAAGGTCACTGGTTCAATTCCCAGTCAGAGCATATGCTTGGGTGGTGGGCCAGGTCCCCAGTTGTGGGTGTAAGAGAAGCAACAAATCGATGTCTTTCTCACACCTCGATGTTTCTATCCTTTTACCCTCCTTTTCCCTCTCTGTAAAAATATATAAAATCTTTAAAAAAACTAAACAAATATATAAATATTGGTTCAAAAATTTTGGAACCTCCAGGTGAAATCTGAACCTAGCCCCTGTACACAGAAGGCAAGGAAAGAGGCAGACGACTCCAGGTTGATAGGTGGCAGTTCAGTACATAAGGGAACTTACATGCAAGGCTTGTCTTGGGTGGCCACCCTCCCTGACATAATCTTAAGAGGTTGTACAGAGGCCTTAACTGGGTTCAGCCACATATACCAGCCACATGGTTTCAAAAATGCATTACTCTCTCCAGGCGTACATTCCAAGGACAAGACAGAGGATGAAGAATCTCCCATCTCCCAGGACCTGCTCAGAGGTCAACCAGTAGTCACCTCTCAATGACCTCCTCCAACAACAGTTGCATTGTTTATACCACAGGTCAGCATGAAGCTGAAATAATGAGAGGAAACTGAAAACACACAAACGAAACTGACTTAAAGATAATTCTGCAGAGGTTTTCTTCTCAAATCATTTTAGAACTGAAATAGTGATTACAATTAAGTCTTTTCTACCATTTAAACTGCTGACAAAATGGGATTTTACCTCCAAATTAGTTATTATGCATGTTTTAAGGCACATTACAAAAAGACTAAACATATAAATAAAAATTCAAAGCTACATATATGTTTATTTACAAAATAATCAGTATATCAACATATGGCAACAGTAAATGATTTTTCATAAGTATGTAATGTGAGACAGAACAAAAATTGGAAAGAGAAACTTTAGCAAATAATGTTTTATACAGGTATTTCTTGATATCTTTGAATTTTTCCTTCCTCCACAATCCGTTTATACAATTCATTCCTAGCACTTTTATAGCACTCCCTTGTTAAATGTTTATTGTTTTCACGTGATGATACACTGCTTGCATTCATGTCTGTTTCATTAGATTGATTGTTTCTATGAGGAACAGGGCCTGTTATTCATTTTAGCTTCCAAACACATTCTGATTACAGTAAGTGATAAGCAACAAGACTTAGTGCTAAGACATCAATTTTTGAGTTCTCTGCTCTTGCTTTGGTTTCTCTATTTAAGCTGCAATTTTAAAAATTGCATTTAATATTCACTTTCCATGATATATTATTTCATAATATAGCATGCTGTATCAGGTTCTATTCAGTGTTACACCAACTGGTATACGTTTAATAAGCAGCTGGGTGGAAGAGGAGGTAACAGCCATGATTTGTAATAGTTGAGAACCGCTGTGCTGTAAAAGGTTCATTACTCTCAGCATAGTCCATTCTAAGTTATCAGCATGACGCCACTGGACACTGAGTTGGGAAAAGCATACTGCCCACCATTACATAGTACTATCATCACACATACAAGGTCTGCTCAGAAAAATTACAACTATAGTTAATATAATGAAAATGGCTTGTGTGACATCAATGTAACCTGTCAGCCAAGGAGAGTGGACTGGAATGCGCATGTGTGCACAATGACAACTTCACTCTACTAGTCAGTGGGAGTGGTAGACACCATTGAGTGAGCACATGTACTGTGTGGTCATTGCATTCAAAATGACTGGGAAAATAGAGCAATGAATCCATATCAGATTTTGTGTTAAGCTTAAACATTCCTCCACAAAAACTATTTGGATGATTCAGAAGTCCAAAGATACGGGCAACTGGTGATTGGCAGCCTCATCATGACAATACACGCACTTATGCCTTACATCTCCTCCAGCTTTTGGACAAAACTTCAAATCACCCAGGTGACTCAAACTCCCTACAGCCCAGATTTGGTCCCTGCAACTTCTGGCTTCTCCCAAAACTAAAATCACCTTTGAAAGGAAAGAAATTTCAGATTGTTGATAAGATTTTGGAAAATACATTGTGGCAACTGATGGCAATTGGGAAAACTATGGGAGATCCCAACCTGCCTACTTTAAAGGAGACTGAGTCATCACTGTCCTACGTACAATCTTGTATCTTCTTCAAGAAATGTCTCTATTTTTCATGTTACATGGCTGGGTACTTTCTTGTCAGACTTTGTATATGATAGACAGAAATACCTTCAAAAGCATAAATAATAGTAAGAATGTACTGAAACAATTAGAAATTGGTGATTTTAGAATATTTATTACATTTGTTTGAATGTACTTCATGTAATTTAAAATGTTTAGTATAATGACTGTTTTCACAACTGGCTTTAAAAACTGTGTGTCAAATCAGGAGATTTAACAATTAGTTCTCTAAACCAATATTAGCTGGCACCAGCATACCACTGTTTATGTCCAGAACTGCTGGGGAAGTTATGGTCTTCATATTCTTGGTTCTACTAGATTGTCCAAAGTGTGAGACCTAATTAAACTTCTAAAAGAAATTTAGCTAATAATTTTCTAAAGGAAAACTTTTTTCAAGTATCAAGGGTTCATTCCCTTCTTTAAAAAAAAGTGAACACCTTGCATTTGGCAAGATAAAGAGAATTAATGGGAAGAATCACTTTTTTTCCAAATTTTAATTAGTTTAAGAATATATAAAATTCATCAAGTTCAATGAAACCAAATCAGCATACAGAGCTTTTCTTTAAAGAGAAAACCTCTTCTCTAGGCACTTAATAACAGCCATCTGTCTATACGTTCAGTACTTCAAAGGCAAGGAAGGTAATGGTCTTTCTTCTTTAGCTTAGTAGCATGCAAAACATCTTTTTTTTCCATTTATCAAGGTATGTGTTAACCAAATTTATATATTATTATTTGAAGAGACATTCTCTGACATTAAATAATTAAATATTACAGCATTAAATATTCTTACCTTAAAAGATATATTTTAGCACTGGCCGATGCAGCTCGGTTGGCTCGGTGTTACTCTGCAAACTGAACGGTTGCTGGTGGTGGGATTCCTAGTGGGACATACACATGGTTTGTGGACTTGGAAGCCTTGTCAGGGCATGTGCAGAAGGCAACCAACAGGTGTTTCTCTCTTACATCGATGTTTCTCTCCTTTTTCTCCCTCCTTTCTCCTCTCTAAAAAAATCAAAAATAAACATTTAAAAATAGATATTTTAAAATATTGTAATCCTGAAACCTAGACAATTAAAAACAAGGTTGTGAATTACACAGTTGTAAAAAGGAAATGAACTCTATGGTGACATACTGCCTGGCTTGTAGACAACAATAATGAGAAAACTTAAATGCCTCAAAAAATCTCAAGTGGCTCTGGCTGTTAGGGCTCAATGGACTGAGCACTGGCCTGTGAACCAAAGGGGCGCTGGTTCAATTCCCAGTCAGGGCACATGCCTGGTTTGTGGGCCAGGTCTCCGTTGAGGGGGCACACAAGAGGCAAACCACACATGGATGTTCCCCTTTCTTCTCCCTCCGTTCCCCTCTCTCTAAAAATAAATAAATAAAATCTTTAAAAGATTATCTCAAGTGGGGGTCAGAGGTGAGAAACAAGGTAATCAGGGTAGTAAAAAATAGTTTTATTCAAAGTTGTCATTTATTGAGAGCTATGGGTTAGGTCTTGTGCCAAGTGCTATACATGTATTTCAACATTAAGTATTCTCCATGGCCAATAAAATTGATTTATTTAACTGAAAAAATGTATTGAGATCCATAAAAGTTGAACAATTTGCCCAAGATCAGGCAATCATTACTGGGATTTTTGCTAATCTGCCTTCAAAGTCCATCAGTTTTTCTGCCTGCTATTCTTGTGTACTTACCACTCTTCATAATTATAGCTAAATTTTGCCCCAGTTTGGTTTATAATATCTCACATTTCTTCTTTTTAGAATCATTACCGTTCATCAAACCCCTTTGATACACATCAGAAATACACATGACTTCCACCCACACTGTTCTCTCTACTTGGCATGTTTGGACCTCCTAACTCTCCTCATGACCAATCACATGATCTGCAAATTCCCCTCATATGGAAATGCCCTTTGATCACTAGAGCAGCTATACCCATCCCATCTTCATACAGACAATATGCATTTGTCACACAAGATCTCATACTAACGGGTACATTCTTATGAACCAGTGGCTCATAAGAGCAGCACTTGGACACACAGCACCAGCATTACCTGGGTGCTTGTTAGAAATGTCCATTTTTAGCCCAGTTTTGAACTGCTAGATTAGAAACTCTAAAGATGGGGTGCAGTGTATTTTTCTTTATTTGCATGTCACAGTCTGACATGTGAATCATGCTTCATAAGGAGTATGTCAGGCATCTAGGCAAAGTCCCTGTCCCCCAAGAAATGGAATTCCTTATAGTTCAAAATGGGCCCAAGCTCCAGACACTAGTTTAAAGGGAGGGGGAAGGGATGAGTGTAAAGAAAGGCTTCGGCAGCTACTCTATAGAGCATTTACTAACATCCTTTTTTGCCTGAATTTGGTCATATGACCACATCTAGAGGCAGGAAAGGCTGAAAAGTGCAGTCTTCATTCCATTATAAAGCTGTATTTCCATTGCAATTCTGATCATGAAAGAAAGAGGAAACAGATACTGGGGACAACCGTTAGTCTATACCATAAGAACTAAGTGCTGTTAAGAAAAAGACTAAAATTAAAGATAAAATAGAATTCAACAAGCTAAAGGTTAGTATTGATATCATTTCCTTGAAATTCTCTTGTTAAGCCTGGTTGACACAATAAAACTAAGATTTCTAAAAAACCTGAGGCTATATCTAAGAGAAAAAAACTAAATGAATATAAAGCAAAGGTTTCTTCATGGAAAAAAACATGAACTTAAATAGTAATAATTACACTACTTAATCTTTCCTGTAATATGATTCGAAGCCTAAGCACTAAATTATAGAATGATAAATTGCCTGAATTTTTGTATAAATGTATATTCTTGTTATAATAAGAAATGACCATCAGAGGTTTAATGTTGGAAAACAATATGGCCAGTTTTAAATACATCAGGAAACTCTAGCCAAAAACGCACATGAAATTCACCCTGATTTGGCACACTCATAAGAATAGCATGAGGCTTTTTCAAGCACATGTTTAGCACAGCCTTTGGCACTGTGGTGATTTAGTGTTACACAATTCATGATGTAACACTACTGTCCAAGGAAGAGAATACAAGGACAACATCTGTGTGCTTTGGGGGACACTTGCCAAAAACACAAAGGACATTCCTGTCCAAGCCTCTGGTGAACAGTGAAAAAGACAGACAATGAGAATTTTTTTAAAGTAAGGAAATACAAAAGCATTCTCTAAATTTCATTACACAAACTAGAAGTATGCCATGGGGCACAAAGGTAGCATTCTGGGAAATACAAATGACATGTTGCCTCAGTGCAGACACTTTCTGAAAATGTTGAATATGCTGACAGGTAGTATCTTTCACCGTGAGGGTGTTTTGAAGAAGTGTTCCTCAAGTGATCTGAGTTTAGAAAATTCTTCTTCAGAATAACTTGTTAAATTAGAATTTGATGGGTCACCTCTTCAGGTAATATTGGCTTAGTGATTTCATGTATCACTGCTGACTACTTGTGTTACCTCAGTTAACTTCAGTATTGAGTCTCTCTTCCCTCAAATGAGAACTCTATGCTCTGCCCCTCGGACTGCCTTCCTCCATGAATGTCCCTTCTAAGAGCCTCTCATACACACACACACACACACACACACACACACACACACACACATATATATATTTTTTACATATAACTTAGGTTTAATATATGTACATGTTTGTTAAATTTATATGTATAATTTATATATACATATATTATTATATACAATACATAAAATGAATATATAAATAAATTGTATATATTTATACTTTAATTATACCTCACCAATACATACCTTAATTGAGGTCAACTATACTTCAATTCTTGCCTCACCTCATTCCTACTAATCCCCTAAGTATTTTTCAGTATTTTCCTGAATCATGGTTGCTACAACTGTATGCACTACCTAAATATATTTCTTTCCCAAATGAAGATGTGTGCCATAGGTGTTCAAAACCTGAATGGAGGAGGATGTAAGTGCAAGTCATGAAAATCACACAGAGAATATGAAGATATGGCCTGACTTGAAGCTAAGTGGGAAGTTAGATGTCACCAGCCAAAAAAACCCCACAGAATATAAAAGAGTAAAAGCCAGTTTCTAATCCTCCTTGGGATATCAAATGTGATAAGGGTATGTGAGAAATTGAATTATGAGGACTATATGTGGACACCTGTTGTCAGTGTCCCTTTAGTTTCTCCATTATAAAGATTATGTTTTCTGATCTTTAATCATCATTAGAACTTATGCCATTAAAAGTCCTACAAATTTATAATGAAAAATCAAAGAATTAATTCTATTGCTAATATGTAGGCTATATGTAATAAGACTTGAACAATAACAAAAATGTATTCACAAATGTAGTTATTCATCAAAAGCCTGAATTATTTGTGTTTAAGTGTATTGGTTTACCAAGCAGTATCTGAATGGTTAACATGGACCTAACACTATATCAGATATTAAGAAAAGAAGATGAGTAAGTTATAACCACTGTTCACAAAGACGCCTTAAGCTAGTATATATTGAAGGGTGAGGGGAGTTACCCAAGTATAAAGCTAGATGTGAGAAAATGTGACAAGGTTAATCTACTGATACAGTGGTGACCTGAACGAAGAATTACTGGACCACTGTGTCAGTAGGGAAAAAAAATTGCTGAGGCAAAGAAGGAGATCTGGAAGATTTTGCAAAGATGGCAGCATCTGAGCTATGACTTGAAGAAAAACCAAAGATTTGTTCTCTGAGGAAGCGATGAGAGGAGGTAGTACGAGTAATGCCTTGGATGGGTAAATGCGAGTAAAAACCCAGAAGGACAAGTAGAGCCGTGATCTAGCGAAATGTCCAAGCACCATCGTCTTTTGTATTTTACTTTTATACAAATGAATGTGTGAACAAATGAATGAAACGGTGAAATGTACATGGGAGGTGATGGAGAGAGGAGGGCTGCCATAGGGACCATACAGACAAGATTCAGCATGTGAAGGGCTTTATGTGCCATAATTGTAACACGTGCTCTAAAATCAATGGGATATCCATATGCAAAGAGAAAAGGAAAGAAAAAAACCTAGATACAGTGTGATACTATACATAAAAGTCAACTATCAACTCTGGAACATGTACATAGGCCTAACTATAAAATACAAAACCATAAAACTTCTAGAAGAAAACAAATAAAAAGTGTATATAGCTTCGGGTTTGGTATCAATATTTAGGTACAACACCAAAAGCATAATCAATGAAAGAAAAAGTTGAATAGTTTGACTTTATTAAAATTAAAAAAACATCCTTTCTGTGAAACACATTGTTAAGAGGAAAAAAGATCAGCCACAGCCTGGGGGAGGGGAATTACAAAATATATACACGACAAAACATACATCCAAAATACACAAAGAACAGTAAGGATGGGAAGTGATGGGTATGTTGATTAGTTTGACTGTGGTAAACATTTCACAATGTACATCTGTATTAGAACATAACATTATACACCTTAAATATATACAATTTGTACCTGTCCATTTTACCTCAATAAAACTAAGAAAGAAAATAAAAAATACACAAGGCACACTTAAAACTGAACATTCAGAAAACAAACAACCCAATTTAAGATTTTAAAAGATCTGAGCACACATCTCGCTATAGAAGGTAAACATACAGATGGCAAATACACTTTAAAAATCAATACTCAACTTCATTTTTCACTAGAGAAGTATCAAAACAACAATGTACTACCACTATATACTTGTAAATGGCAAGAACATTTATTATATCACACTGACAGTGCAAATAGCTCATGAGAATGCAGATCAACAGGAACTCTCAATCATTGCTGCTGAGAAAGCAAAAGAGTTCAGCCACTTAAGAAGACAACTGGCAGTTTCTTAGGAAGCTAAACAAGGCTGGAGAACACCAAGATTGGGGAGTTAGATGAAGGGAAATTAGTAACATATGTTGATAAAGAATCAACGTGCTCACAGTCAACCTTCCTGCCCCTCTCTAAACTTGAGATCAGATGGTGGTCTCCGCCAGCTGTTAGGCAGGAAGAGATTTATTATTCAGCACCCCACAACCACAATGTATCTGTCACGGTCAGAAAATGGGTAGCCCTGGCTGGTGTGGCTCAGTGGATTGAGTGCGGGCCTGTGAACCAAAGGGTCCATGGTTCCATTCCCAGTCAGGGCAAGTGCTTGAGTTGCAGGCGGGGTTCCCAGTAGGGTGCGTGCAAGAGGCAACCACACACTGATGTTTCACTCCTTCTCTTTCTACATCCCTTCCCTCTCTCTAAAAATAAATAAATAAAATATTGATAAAAAGAAAATAGGTGCAACTGAGTGTTTCTGTCAGTCCCCAGTGCCAGTAAAATAAAGGCTCTTTGCTTGGCATTTACTAAAGCGATAGAATTTTTCTGTGAGCCAGTATCTCTGGTTGTACCTGAGTGGGAGAACCTAAATTACACAATCACCTATCTGTTGGCTAGTAAAAAAAAAAAAAGGGAACCTAGGAAACAAAGGGCTTGGTTCGTCAATTTGTATTTCCATTTTTCTGAATACCCAAAGTGCATTCTGAAAACTATCAAAATGTAAACAAGGTGCTCAAAATGTTGAGTGGTCAAAAATAATTGATGTCCTTGCCTACCTATAAAACATAGAAGGAGAGTCATATAGAAATGATAATAACTCTGAAAGTAGAATTGAAGTAAAATATCATTAATTTGTAGTGAGGGTGGATGGAAATCATTTGCAATTTTTGCTAAGAGAACATAGAAGCCAGTAGTAGGGATGCATGAAAAAGATGATTCAGTGCATTCAATGTAAGACAGTCTAAAATTTAACTGAAAAAAAAAACCCGCTCAGAATCTATACATCCACCTGTTCAAAAACTACAGCCCAAATTGGTAGAATATATATATTCTACTAATTATGTGTATAAAATTATGTATATAAAATTACATATATATGTAATAGAATCAATTAAACTACTTCTATCAAGCATGTCAATGCCACTAGAAAAAGCAAATCTATACTTCAGTGTTTTTTTTAATTTTAAACAAAATCACAGAAACCAAACAAAATACTGGCTAAAGGTGTAATTTGGGGGGCATACTAACAAAGCACACATAAATCAACTTTACAACTAAAACGAATCTGATACACTTTGATATACTCATTGGATAGAGTAACATTGTTCTAAAATATACACAAGTCAATGTGTATCTCCATCACTAATATGTTTTATAGTTTCACATGGCTATGCTCTAACTTCAAATGTTTTGAGTTAAGATGGTGAGCATTTTTAATAACCAGTGTAAAGAGAAACATCTCTTGATATAATTGCTGTTAGTTATAGATGTAAGGGGAATAAGTATTTAGAAAATAGTTGAATTTTTTCTAATAACTCAGTGTTTATTGGTGCATTTCACTTAATGTGATATCTTGCACTGTTGAAACCATCGTTTCCATTTATATCTTGAATCTAATATGCAATATTTAAAATATTTAACTGCTCTTTAGGGAGTCAGCTATCTCCCCTAAAAACTTACCATTTATCCAGAATGATCGCGCTTATATGAAATATAGATAATGAAGACTATGTAATGCAGCTAATACAGGTATAAAACCTGTGTAAAGTCAGGGTACATACACATACGCAACTGGAGTTGCATCATAAAAAATCATCCAGCACAAAGTTAGCTCTGACGAATTCCATTTTTACTGTGTTATACAGAAAACTGCATGGTGGGGGAGGCAAATCCACCTGGAATTGTGGCTTTGGGGCCCCAAACCGGTGATGAACTGGGACTGAATCGCTTACCCTCCAAAGCCATTAGGAAACCCTAATCTTTGATGTGGTGAGATAAGGTCAGTCATGTTTATTCCAGATTAGATAATTTCCAGATAAATAATAATTTAGGGGATCCTAACTAAACCCTCCTAACACCTTGATTCTCATGCTCAACTAGTTAACGGTCAGTAACCTTGGGTTTCAAGCAGCTCCGTGGATAGACAAATGTGCTTTCAAACAAACAGAACAGCAACAAGAGCACAATCAGTATTGATGTCTTACCCAGCTTGCAATAGCTGATGCTGGGATAGCATAAGGGGGATGTTATCTGTTTTCACTCAGAAGGTTCAGAAATGCTGCCCTGCCTTCGGAAACAGGAACAGTAACAGCTCATTTCAGGCTGAGAACACTAGCTCTCTGTCAAATGCACTGCTTTTCAAAAGAGACATGAGCTCCAGGCACTCTGCTAGACTACTATAACAATTAAGCTAATAAAATAAGAAGTAACTAAAGTACTTTTTGTTCTTCTGAATCACTGAAACAGCAAAGTGAAGAGGACTTCCAGAAAAGCTGAGACTTTTTCCAGTAAAACTCTAATTTGAAACCCTTATCCGTAATATTAAGGCTAAAGCTGAATATGCGTCCCTTAAACTTCTATAAAATCCTTCGGAACAACTTTTTTTAACTTATTGAAAGGAAAATTGCCACACATAATATCAGACTTAAACAAAAACATTTTCCCCAATATGTAACTCTAGAATACAATAAATAAGGATATTGTTAAAAACAAAATTTATATAAAAATAAGAAATATTACTTAATAAAAATTGCGATTCAGAGTAAGCAAAAACAACTTCTGGCA
>PVKM010038744.1:0-14015 GCA_004027735.1 Carollia perspicillata | reverse complement strand
AGGCTTCCACGGAAGGAATGAATAGAAGGCTGAATAGTCTTGTTTTGGGGTAAAGTAACTGAAAAGTCTTAATTGAAAAGTCTGAGGCCATTTTTCTTAAAAACAGGAAGCTCGGGGGTTGGTGGGGAGGACAAAGAAAGGGAGGGTGAGTAGTGGGTGGGTTGGAGAGAAGGGAGGGAGAAAACCACAGCCAGGGGAACTCCTGCTTGCCTGCTGGAGTGTGGAATGAAACTGCCCCTCAGGGTCTACATTGAAAATGTCTCTTAACGTCTCTGTCCCCTGCCCCCCATTCCCACCAAGCTTGCTGTCACTCAAGCGCTGATTCAGTCCTACCTGGGATATTTTAAGTATTCACCGCCCCTACCCCCACCAGGAGCCAGGGTCCTCACCTTTTAAAACCCAGATCTCATCACTCTAATTGAGCCCTTTCTAAGGATGGACCAGATGCGGTAGGGCTTTCTGAGTAAAGCATAATCCCATGGCTATCCTACTTAATGTCCATAGCAGTGTTTCCCAAACTAGGGATAGCAGTCAACTCATGGATCGGAGATATCTGTGTTTTCTTTCTAAAGTAGAGTCTATACATTATTTAAGTTTGAGATTACATGTTCAACAGTAAAAGTTTAAACCTCGTAATTCTAGAGACCTCTCTGAGGTCATTTCGGGTCTTATCCTTGAAGTACTCTGACATGATCTCTTCATTTCAGCCACACCCTGCTATACCCAATGCTTTGTCATATGAGGGCTTGTAATCATTCTGATTTCTTTACTTTTCTGCTTTTTATTCCTCATCATCATTCCTATTTCTATATTAGTAAACTCCTATTCATCCCTCAGGACCCAGCTAAAATGGCCCCCATCCTTTAGAACTTACCCTGTCCCACCTCAGGCAGGATAAGGCTCTCTTCTCTTTTTGTTGTGTCACTTTGTAGACCCTGCTGTTATAGCTTTATCACATTATATTAGAATTCTTTATTACATGTCCCTCTCTTCCCTGTTGGGGTGTGAGCTTCTCGGCAGCAAAGACCCTGTCCCTCATTTTCCTTGTAGCACAGGGCCCAGCACATAGTTGGAACTTATCACATGTCTGTTGAATAAGTGGATGAGATGACCTCAATTTAGTTTAGCACTGAAAACCACCGGCATGCACAGATGTCTGCCTCAGGCTCCCTACTCTGATAAAAATGTCTTCCTTACAATCAGGAGTCCTAAGCATAGATACGTAAACCCAGGTACAATCAATGATGGATGTAAAGAGAGAGGGCTGAGCTTAGGAAATCTTTTGTATATCAGTGCAAACAGCTCGGTGTGGTTCCATGCCCTCTCACTTCCTCCCTCTGTCTAAGCACAGGCCATCTATGTGGTAGGTTAGATGTTCACAGAGGCCTGCGAGGGTGTGTGTTCTCTCTCTGCACCTGGTGCTTTATGCTCTGATGGTGTCACACTACTTGTAGCTCCCTCAACACACTAATCTAGGGGTTTCAGTGTGGGGTCTGAGGACCCCTGGGAATCCCTGAGATCCTTTCAAGGAAGGTCTTCCCTTTTCTAACTACAGATCTGTTTGAGGACAGGTTTTTTTCGTATGCTTCACCCACAACAATGTGTTGCAACAGATTGAATGCAGAAGCAAATATGAGATGGTAGCTGTCTTCTGTTCAGCCAGACATTAAAAAGGTTTGCAAAAATTCAAAGCAATATGAGGCTTCTGGTCAAGAGGGAGGCATAGGCACACACGCTTTGCCCCCTCACATAACCACGAAAAGGAATTACAACTAAATCTCAAAGCAAATAACACCGAGAACTGTCACAAATTGAACTGCATGGAAGCCCAACAACCAAGGATTTAAAGAAGCCACATTCATCCAGAAGGGCAGAAGGAGCAGACACTCAGAGATGGGGTGGAGAGTTGAGGACATGCAGTGTGGCATGGAAAGGTGGTGGCAGTGGCAGAACAGCCATGGGCAGTCCCACATCTATATGTGGTAGACAAAAATAAGGAGGGATACCTTGAGAGTGTGCGATCCCACCAGCAGGCCAGACCTCAGAGCTCAGGCTTCCAGTACCGGGAAGATAACCCCCCATAACTTCTGACTGTAAAAACCAGTAGGGGTTAGGGGAGTGGAAGAAACTGCTGGATTTTCAGGAAACTTCACTTAACAGGCCTGCATGGTCTTAAAATATATGCAAACCCACCCAGTCTGGGATTCAGCACCAGGGCAACAGTCAGAAGGGCACCAGTCCCACTTGTGGAGTGGGTAAAGTGACTGGAAACAGGGCGAGTGAAGGGCAAACCCCCTGAAGCCAGCAGCAAGCAGCACAGTCCCCTCTCTGAGCCCCCTTCCCACACCAAGACACAAAGCAGTGAGGCAGGTTGCCCCACCTTGGTGATTACCTAAGTCTCTGCCCCACACAATTCACAGGTGTCTTTTACAGGGAGTAAAAGCGGCTCTACTTAATACACAGAAACAAACACAGGGAGGCTGCCAAATTGAGATGATAAAGAAATATGATCCAAATGGAAGAACAGAACAAAACCCCAGAGGAAGAACTAAATGAAACAGAGATAGCCAACCTGTCAAATGCGGAGTTCAAAACACTGGTGATCAGGATGCTCAAAGAACTCATTGAGTATGGCAACAACATAAAGGAAGGAATGAAGGTTACACTGAGTGAAATAAAGAAAGATCTACAGGGAACCAACAGTGAAGGGAAGGAAGCCAGGATTCAAATCAATGATTTGGAACACAAGAAAGAAATAAACATTCAGTCAGAACAGAAAGAAGAAACAAGAATTCAAAAAAATGAGGGTAGTGTAAGAAGACTCTGGGACATCTCCAGAAGAGCCAACATCTGAATCATAGGGATGCCAGAAGGAGAAGAGGAAGCACAAGGGCAAGGAATTAAAAACTTATTTAAAAACATGATGAAAGAAAACTTCTTTAATTTAGCATAGGTAATAGACATAGAAGTCCAGGAAGCAGAGAGAATCCCAAACAAGTTTGACCCAAAGAGGACCACACTAAGACACATCATAATTAGAGTGGCAAAAGTAAAAGACAGAGAATCTTAAAAGCAGCAACAGAAAAGCAGAGAGTTACTGACAAAGGAGTTCCCATAAGACTCTAAGCTGATTTCTCAAAATAAACTTTGCAGGCAAAGAGGGACTGGCAAGAAGTATTCAAAGTGATGAAAAGCATTGACCTACAATCTAGATTACTCTACCCAGTAAAGCTATCATTTAGAATGCAAGGGCAGATAAAGTGCGTCCCAGAGAAGGTAAAGCTAGAGGACTTCATCATCACCAAGCCATTATTATATGAAATGTTAAGGGGAAAAAGATCAAAACTCGGAACATTAAAAAGGCAACAAATTCACAACTGTCAACAACTGAATCTAAACAAACCAAACCAAAACAAACCAAAAAACAAACTAAACAAACAACCAGAACAGGAACAGGATCACAGGTATAGAGATCATCTGGGGGCAATCAGCTGGGAGGGGGAAAGGGCACAATGGGAGAAAAAGTGCAGGGATTAAGAAGCAATATTGCTAGGTACAAAATAGACAGGGGAATGTTAAGAATAGTATAAAAGTGGGGAAATCAAAGAATTCACATGCATGACCCATGGACATGAACTATGTGGAGGGTATTGCTAGAGAGAAGGGGGTAATGAGTGGAAGGGAGCAAAGGGGGGAAATTGGGACAATGGCGATAGCATAATCAATAAAACATATTGAAAAACCTTAAAGCAATGTTACGCCTCTCACTAATTTTTAAAAGTATATTTATTCTTCATAAAAATACAAAATTTAGGTTAACGTGTAATAGATTTACTTTTTTTGAAATTAATATATATTTTCAGATTCCTGCTGTAATTTCTAATGTGGTAAATTCTAATATGGTAAATATAAAAAAAAATGGAAGGAATTTCAAAAATTTTTTTAAAAGAGTAGAAAGAGGTCCTGAGATTAAAAAGCTGGCCACTCATTGTACTAGACTCTGTCATGTCTCTTCATCTTTGCCTGTGCCGTATCCCCATCCAGAATAGCGTTCCTTCTTCCACATCTGCCTAGAAAATACTTACCTAGCTGTACATATTTCCTTGGTTCTCCTCTTCTCCGGAGTTATTTACTCCTTCTCGTATACTACTATATCCTGAAAACATTTCTTTTACTTGTCTTGCCTCTGCATTGTTTAATCAACTGTCTCCCCGACAAAGCCACAAGATCCTTAAAAGCAGGAACTCTAACTACCCTCATTATTTCGAGTGCTTGGTTCAGAGTACGTGATCTACGAATATTTATTGAATAAGTGGACTAAAATCAGGAGGTCTGAGTTTTAGTTGCAGTTCTGCCTCCACCCAGTGCTGTGACTTTGGCTAAGTCACTTGACCTCTCTGACACTCAGTTTCCTCACGGGCAAAGGAGAAAATCAGACTAGGTGATCTCTAAGGTTCTTTCCCACTCTGACTCATGTCTGGGCCGAGGAGTAGGTGCATGCTGGCTTTGAGTTCATACTGGGGTGAGCTCCATACAAAAATATGGGACATTGACCACAATTCATAATATTAACTGTGGTAGCATCTTCCTTCTTTTATCCTAACAAATACAAAATGGGAGATTCTTGCCCCTGTTGGTTCGGGGTCATCCCTGGGTATGCACCAGCATTGCCCTCAGTGGATGATCCTGGATTTAGCTGGGCTGTTCGATATATTCACTGGGGCCTCTAGGTCTTCACTATTTGACTTGTAGGTCTTGGGATCATTCCCTACCTGCTGCTTCTTCAGTAGTGAGAAAACAACAACAACAACAACAACAACAAAACCTTCTCTTGCTGGGAGGGTATGGAAAGAAGAATGAGATGGGCAAACTTAGATGCTTGAGAGCTTTGTTCAAACAAAGGTTTAATTTTCCCTTACCTTCCACGAACTATCAGAGGCCCGAACCAGGGTAGACAATAGGTCTTGGAGAATCACCATTTTCTGTTTTAGAACCAGCTCCCTTTGTAGGGCCTCCTGGGGGACGAAATGCAAGAGGGTGAGATTAACCTAGAGGAGGAGGGAGCAGACTAATGACAGAGCTGAGGGGAGAGTTCACATGCAACTTACTTTGAGGTACTCAGAAAGCTGGACGATTTCCTAGGGAGAAAGAAAAGGCGTCGTCAAGAAGACTCCAGTTCTCCTGGAGGCCCGGAACATGGACCCACAGCCGGGGTGACTTGTATACAGTAAACTTTCCTTCTTGGTTCAGACAGCGTCCCTCCAGCCCCTCAGGTCTATGCTCATCCAGGGAGAAGGTGCTGCCCCCCTACCCCCATCCTAGCTGGGTTTATCATGACATTCCAGAATGTCAGAGTTTGGAGGAGCTTATACATCATCCGATTCAACCCCTCCAAGGTAAGGATTTTCTTACCTTATCTAGAACTGCAACACCATAACTGGGAAGAGAAGAAATAAAAACAAAAATGACAATGGATCGAAGAAACATGTCAGGGGGCATTGGGTTGATTCCATCTCTATTCTCTTCTGAAAAGCTGATAGGGTGGGGAAAAATCTTCCTTTTTAAAATTTAAGGTGGATACGGAAAGTCATTGTGTTTCGTCTCTGCATACTGGGTGAGGGCATTCAAGTAAAAGCTTAGAAGAGGGGAATGGATGGGGCGTGAGGGAGTTGGGATCAGGACCACGAAAAGCACTCACTTGGTTTGCTGACTGGCATCGTTCTTAATTGTTGGCTCTGCTTCTTTGGCCTTTGTCTGAGTGCCTGAGAGATGCAGGATAAGGTGATTCAGAACCAGGGCGGGAAGTGGGGCACATGGGGAGGGGCAGGGACTCTCCACCACCATCTAGCTGGCTCTGACGTGGCAGGATTCTTTGCAGGCCTCAGCGAGGGAGGGAGGTTCTGCTCTTACCACGGTGATGTTTGGGTGGCTTCCTGATGGGAAAATCCTGTGGTGGAAGGCCCCCAGCCTGGGAGGGGGGGTGATCTTCTAGATCCCTCCAGACGCCTGGGAGAGGGTGGTGCTGGTTTGGAAAAGCAGAGCTGGTCCCTGACACCTGGAAAGCAAGTGGGCGATGCTGGAAGCCTAGAGCCACTAGAACAGGGTTCTCCAGCTGACTGCACAAAGATAAACCAGCGATCAAATACCAGGCCCTGAAAACCAAAGTAACATCTTCAAGCCTTCGAAGCTATAAGGTTATTTGCTCTTGCCCTCCCTTGTCCTGGCTGGCAGGAATGGGCCTCCTCAGGTCAGGAAATAAGATGCTGGGCTTGCCTCCAGTTACACTCTCCGGAGTCCTGATCTACCTTAGTCTCAGTCGCTTACACAGCCAGCGTAGCCGTGTAGAAGGAGAACTGGTCTGAGTGGGGCGCGAGGGCATCTGTGACCAGAGCCTGCCTTGTCCAGGTCTTGGTCTCCCGTCCGTGTAATGAGTTTGGGGTAAATGAACTCTCAGGTCCCTTCTGTATTCTAGAGTGGCTTCCTTCCTCTTAGTAATAGCTGGGATGTCACTGAGCGGAATGTGAAGAGAAGGTCAACTAGGGAGTTGCAGGGAGGGATGTAACAGTAGTTGTCACAATTTAGTCTGCTCTTGTTACATTTTCTTCTCACACTTCAAAAACTCTCTGCTTGTAACATAACGCTCAAAGGCTGAGAAATGTCTATGGTATTTAATCATGCCGCCTGACTCAATCTCAATAAAACTTTAGATAACCGATAGACCCGGTGGAATTCTTTAGTTAATTGTGTTTCCCGATTTTCTTCTCCTTAAATTTTTTCCAACAAAGTATTCAGAAACCTTCTTGCCTTAGAAAGTACACAGTTGTTTTTTTTTAAATAATTGGGTTCAAGGCTCATTTTCTGAACAGCACCTCCTGTTGCGGACAACAGATCCACTAGTTCCGAGACCGGATGACATGCCTACCCTGGGTGGGGCCCAGTGCCCGGCATTTCCAGGGAACACAGTGGACCCGTCCCTGCTGTCAGCGTGCTCCCCACACGGATAGGACGGCACAGACAGTTGCTGGCCGAGGTCACTGTGAGGGACCCTGTTCCTTTGGCCAGCACAGCTTTCTCCCAGGTCACACTGATGGGCTCTCTAACGGTTACTTAATCTTAGAGGATTAATGACCTCATGAAGACCAACAAGAGCAGAGGTGGTCTGGAGAAGCTAGGGAAGGCTTCCTGGACTAGATCAGGCCTTGGCGGAGTGAATTTAGTAAGGGATGGCCCAAGAGAAAGAAGGCAGGTGGCTGCAACAGCTCACAGAACAACAGAGGGCAGGTGTGTCTCTGTGTGTGTGTGTGTGTGTTTGTGTTTCAAGAGGGGCATCGAGAAGATTGGCTCCTGTACCGGCATACGATAACCATTCAGTAAATACTCATTGAACGATGGACGAAGGAATGCTGTAGACGATATATAGACTGCCTAAATTGGAACTGATACTAAAAATGAGCTATGGAGTGGCTGTTAAACTGACTTTTCTCTCCTATAAGGCAAGTGCAAAACAAAAAGTAGCTACACAGACAAACAGAAAACACGACAAAAATCTCTGAAGGAGTAAGTGGCTAAAGGAGACTTTACTATATGCCCGAGGAAGCAGCGATTCAACTTAAATCACTTTTCAGTGACCTTGAGCCCACCCATTCCCCAGCCGAGCAGTGTGTCCGTCGACATGGCCCACCTGCTGCCTGGGGGAAGAGATCCTGTTGGCCAAAGACAAGGGCTTCTTGAGGTCAGTCGCCTGGCCTGGCCTCCTGGAGAGGCCTTGCTCCCGGGTCCGGGAGCTGTGTGTTTTGTCTTTCTCCTCCACTTCCAGGTTCCTTCTCCTGAAGAACTGCTGCTGTCGGGCTCGCTGGAGCTGTTCCCTCTGCTGGGTCCTCAGCGTCTTCCCCACCTGGCGGCAGGTGGTCATGTTGGGGCGGCAGCGGCGGCTCTCACGGGTCTCCTGCCGGCGCTCACATTTGGCCTCATAGCTCTCAGCCCACCGGGCCAAGCCAGGCGAAGGCCTGGGGTCCAGGCCGATCATGATGAGCTCCTGAACACCTGTTGTGCTTGGCTTCCAGTTCCTGGAATAGCTGCTGGGGTCTGCCAAATGCCAAGAGGGAGGAGAAAGGGAGGGGTCAGGAGATGGGCAGAAAAATGACTGTCTCCCTGGACAAGGGGGCAGAAATAGGACATCCATGTGGGTTGAAAAGTGAGGAGGTGATGATGTCAAACTGAGAGTCAGGACTCCAGGGTCCAGTCTCTGGCTGATTTCTGCTTTTTCGCTGGCCTTTGTCTCTTCCTCAGCAAAGTGGAAAGGTCTTTCTGGCTGCCACTTCTTCATTGACCAAACATCTCACCCTGCCTCTAAGTCAGGGGATCATGAGAAGTAATTGATAAAAATATCATGAGCTTATACCTTTTGGATGGCAGGCATGTGTTAATTTTCCAGGAACTCCCAGAGAACCACTCAAATTGGCTCCCTGTTCCCAGATCTAGAGGAAAAGCCAACGTTTATACTGCTCTCTTGGCCCAAGTTATTAAAAGAATGAGTGAGTGACTCTTCTCAAGGCCTGGAGGGATAATCAGACCCCTCCAAGGTGTGGCAAGTTCTGAGACCAGCACCCACTGCTTTCTTCTTAGCCCTTAGTATTGAACTTGTGCGCTTGGTCCTGAGTGTGGTTCAGGAGACCCCATCCTCCTGATTCATCCAGTCACTATGTTCTGACAGTGGTCCGTGGGCTCCCCACTCCCAGCCCAGGCCCGGGCTCTGACTCTCCGTGCAGATCCTCTCAAATCAGTGTTGGCTGAGCACCTGCCACTGGCCCAGGGCAGGCAAAACCCATTTCAGAGCTTCCAGCTCAGTAATTCTCTGAGCTGAAAGTTCTACTTTTGGGGGGATCACCTCCCTGTCAGAGCTGAGTATGGTGCCAAGTCTGCTGCCCTTAACCCAGACACAGACTGTGCCATTAAAACCAACAACCAACAACCACACGGGTTATACCTCATTACGGCCACTACAGACAAAAATGAAAGTAAAAAACCCAAACGAAAACAGTGACCCCAAGTCCCCAGGCTTCCACGAAGAGGCCGCACTTTGTGGGCCCATTTACATGGCCTCACTGCTGTTCACATAAGGCCCGAATCCTTCTTCCTTCGGTGCCTCCTCTCTCTGCCCTGCTCCCCCTCACCTACCTTCTGCAAATCGGTTTATTCTCCAGAACCCTCTGACAGCTTGGCTGAGCTGAATCCTGAGCACTAGAAATTCTGTGCTCTGCTTCCACTGACCACAGGAAGGAGAGGGGCTCCTACTGACAGCTGCCGCTTCTCTTCTTGGTCCCTGAACTTTACTACCCCCCACCCTGGGAGACTTAGTTCCTGGGTAGGTCAGATAAGGATACCCCAACTTCACCAACAGCAGGTCTTTGCCGGCTCTGGGCCCTTGAGTTTATTTACAGGCCAAACAGACTCAAAAGGTAGCAGCCTCTCTGCCCCTTTGGTGGAACTTGGCTGCCCATCTGGCTCAGTCTGGAATTCTCTGCAAGACTCTTGCTCTCTCTCTGATCACACTACTCACTCCCTGGGGTTATGGGTGGGGTGGTCTCACTCCCTGAGAGGAGTCCTATGTGGTAAAGCCCTGCACCCTCCCACCTGCCTGAGCCTGGGATGGGGCATAATCTGGCCTTGGGCAGGGCTGACTGCAGGTCGAGCTGTGAGGTTGTTGTCGTGTTTGTTCTGCCATCCCATCCCTGGCTTTTCTCCCTACTCTGTAGAGGTCCCCTGACTTGCCACCTGCCACTTTCTTTATCTAAAAGCTTAGATAAGGACCTGAGAGGCCCACTCATATTAAGTTGTAAATGACTGCATGGAGGAGACCGGGATTATGTGCAGGCAAACTCCCGGTCCAGAATCCGTGCTGTGGCGTCCCGTGCCGTAGCCCCTGGCTCGTCTGCCGTGGGTGGGGCAGGCAGGGGAGTCTGACTCTGGGCTCAGACCACGTGACTTCACGTCTTGGCTCTGTCACCTACTTCCTATGTGCTCTTGAACAAACAATTCAACATCTCTAAGCTTCAGTCTCCTCGTTTATAAAATGGGAACCTATCTCATAAGGTTACGAGGATTAAAGAAAAATGCATGTCAAGCATCTGGCACACAGCACACAATAAATGTTAGCTTTTCACACTAATAATTAACCTAGGCCATGATCATTCTCACCCCTGTCCTGCTGGTCTCGGCTACTGAAGACGCGGTGCTGTGAGACACAGGCCCCGCACTGGCCCAGCGCTCCCAGGACCAAGCATGCCCCGTCCTCCGGGCCCTCCACCCCTTTTTCTCTTTGAAGGGGTGCTGTTTATCTCACGGAGGGGATGCTGGTCCCAGAGGTGATCCTATTTACTACTCTGCTTCATCCGACCCCTGGGTTTGGGCCAGAAGAAGAAAGGACTTCTCTCTGGTCTGGACACAACCACCTTCTCAATTAGGTATGGCAGAAAGGCAAAGAAAAGATGGGGGTGGAGAATCAGTGTCCAGCCTGCCTGCACTCCACCACCACTTAATGTGGGGTGTGAGGTCTCCACCCCGTTTGGCTCCAGGTAATCACAGGCTAGGCAGAGGACGTGGATCCCCGGTTATGGGGGACCCTGCACTTTTCTGCTGGGATGAGGCAAGGGCTGTGGGGGAGGAGATGGAGTCTGAGAGAAGGGCTCTCCGGGCTCTACCAGGCTGTGCACCCTAGTCCGCTGAAACACAAGCTGCCCTGCTCTGCTTCCCGAGGGGCACGTGTCAGGGCTTGTTACCCAAACAGGGAGACGCAGTAGAAACGGCTCCTTAGAGAAGGGAGCATTCCCCGACTCCGAGGCCGGGGTGCCCGGTAGTGGAGTCATACCCAGCTTTCTGGGATGTGTTGGCTATTCTGATTTGCTTGCACACAAGAAGCCATGTGGGAGGCTGACTGACAGGGACAGGCTGGAGAAGAAAAAGGAATTGGTCCCTGTGTGGTTCAAAGAGAGGTCACTGGGCCACTGTCCGGGCTTTCTGGCATCTGCGGGGTGTCCCTTGGCAGCATGACAGGGTACGGTTGGAGCTCCAGAGGTACGTGGGATTGGCTGGAGACAGATCTCCTTACTGCCAGAGGAAGATATGAGGGTGTGGCCCCTCACCCGACAGCGGTTTGTCGCTGCCACCCCAAGTCTCTGCTCACACTTCCCGGCTGTGTGTGCAGTGACTGGCTCCCTTCGTGGGTCAGCCTATGAGCCCAGAGCTTGGTGTGCACTGAGGGGAGAAGGGCCTACACCCAAGCTGCTGGAAAGGCAGCTTCTTGTTTGGGGGGATCCCTGCTTTGGAGAGCACTGTAAAAGTTCGTTTAATTCATGCCCCTGACACTGGGTTGCCCGAACCCTGCCATTTGACTCACTCCTAATTTAATCGAATGGATGGAGGGGCGAAGCGACGATGGAAGCTCAACCTCTGTGCTGTGGCCAGTGGCTCTGAAAACCAACGCAGAGTGCTGTCTTGGTTACCCAACACTTAACACTCTTAAATTACGCCATCTCCCCCTTCAGCCCAGGGAAGCTCGGATGATGGAGGGTCTTCTGTTCCACCCCGGAGTCGGAGGACCCCAACCTGAACACAGAAACATCCTCCTTTTCAGTTACCTCCGGTCCCAGGCTCCAACCCAAGCAGCTCAGAAAAACCTTCCAGCTCCCGGGCAGATCTTGGCTCTGGTCTCAGATGGGGCAAGACAGCAGCCGAGTAAAGTGCAAGCTCTCAATCCATGGCTCTGGGCCCCCTTAGCACTTCTCTTCTTGGTACTGTGTTTCTTTTTGCACAGAAACCTTGCTGAAACAGGAAACAGACAAAGCCACAGTGCTTGCTCACCCCAGTTCCTCTCTCTTGCTCTGCGGCACAATCTGAGTGGGCCCCTGCACCCCTGGGGCCTCCAGGGCTGGGCTCAGGAGCTCCTCCCATCAGTGGCACTCCCGTGGCCCTTTCTCTTGCGTTTGGGTTGGTCTGAGCACTTGGACAGTTTGAAGTCAAGATCCCTTTCCAGAAGTAGACAAGGATGGGTCTCTGGGTCGGATTCAAAACCTTACAGTTTCGATAGGGGAAGAGTGTCTTTTTCACCTAGAAAAGATATTCCCAGTATAGGTTTTCAATGTTCTCTTTCCTTTAGTTACCTCTTCCCAGTCCTGGTGTTGTAAAGAGTTCCTGCCCTTCTGAAGTATTGGTGTCTTTTTCATGATTCTGGAATGAGGCCAGCTTTGAATGTGCTCCTTTTTGAAGCAATGGAGAGCTATGAAAAGGTGGGTGGCCGGGAGCAATAGCAGTCAGAATCTTATAAAATATTTTCTAGTCCATGGACTAGGAAATTTGGGGAACAACTGAAGGGAACTGCTCTGTACGCATTTACAAAGAAAATTCCCAAGTAGTCAGGAAATTCCCCAGAAGTTCAGGATAAGATAGTAGGAAGGAAACTGGATAGGGGTGAGTTAACCAAGTAGCTTTGTAACCTTGTGCAGTTCACCGGGTCTGAACCATGGTTGGGTGATTTATATGGTGCCTATGAATTCTAAGGCTTGACACACGTGAGTCACATAATGGGACTTTTAAATAGCTATCATAACACTTATGAACACATGGGGAGTATTTCACAATCTTCATTGCCTGCTACTTCCCCCATTCTCTGAGGAGAAGAAGGACAAGGAGTAGACGGGAAAAATGCAGAGGGTGCGTCCTCAAGCACCGTTACTAAAGGCAGGTGTCATATTCCCTCAGGATGAGAGACAACAGCCTAAGGTCCTGCGTTTGGAGTCTGACATATGGAGATAAGGAATGGGCAGAAGACAGAGGCATTGGCGATAAGAGTAAAAGAATTTCATTGGCATAGAATAGTGAGAGGGCCTGGGGAGTTCAGGGCACTAGGACATCAGAAAGGACAGGGGGTTGTAATAGGAGTTCCTGTGGACCAACTATTTGGGCTCCATTCAAAATCAGAAAGACGTATATGTGAAGGTCAGAATCCCTGTTAGGGCTATGTGCTCAGTGAGCGACTACTCCCGCTTTTACTGCGGTTTCGAGAGGTTAACGATATGCTGATGGTCACACGGACTTGCTTGACATCAGCGCCTGACCTCCTAACACTTTGTTCTGAGAACAATACAATTAATGAGGTTATACTACTTATATATCCACATGGAAAGAGAAAGAAACACATCCTGAAAAGAGAGAGCATACATTATTTTTAAAGGCCCATAAAGCATAAAAAAATGACCATATTGATTATAAAGCAAACCTCTGTACATTTGAAAAAAGTTGATTTATTATGACAGAATTCTCTGACCATATAATAAAATTAGAAATAACAAACGTGGGAACAAATAAATAGTTCAACTCTTTGGAAAATAATTCTCCTGCTTTACTCTGGAAATATAGAGAAAACCACATCACAGTTAAGAGTGCCTTGAGCCCTGACCAGTGTGGCTCTGTTGACTGGGCATCATTCTGCAAAGCGAAAGGTCATTGGTTTGAGTCCCAGTCAGGGCACATGCTTGGGTTTTGGGTTCGGTCACCAGTTGGGGCATTTATGGGAAGGAAGTGATTGATGTTTATCTTTCACCCTCCCTTCTTGGATGTTTCTCTCCTTCTCTTTCTCCCTTCCTTCCCCTCTCTCTAAATATAAATGAATAAAATCTTGTTTTTTTAAAGAGTGCCTTGAAAACGATACTAATGAGAACATTAAGGACAAAAAATCTCTGAGGTCTGATGAAGGCATGATCCAAGGAAAATTCATAATCTGAAGTATTTATATCGCTGAAATAAGGAAGATTGGAAAAAAATTAGCTATTTATTTTTAAACAAATTTCTAAGAAATGGTCAGAAAAATCAAGGAAAGGAAGTGAGGATAGAAAGAATGTAAAGGAGACAACAATGGATGTTAGAATTCAAAGCAGAATTGATAAATAAATCCAGGAGCTGGTTCTTGTGTGTGTATGTGGTGAGAGATAGAAATACCAATAAAAACAAAATTAGTAAAA
>PVKM010038743.1:0-14017 GCA_004027735.1 Carollia perspicillata | reverse complement strand
CATGGTAATACAAGTTTCCACAGTCCTTGCCCCTCTTCACCCTGCACAAGTTCCCGGCTCCAGGCACACTCTCACTTTCTGGGGTGCACAGGTAATTGGCTGGGGCAGGTCTCTGTCTGGTTCGCTCAGGGTGAGATGGCTCATCTGACCGAAGTACGTGCCTTCCATCATCGCCCCACGTAATGCTCTCTGGAAGCTGTGGCACAGCCAGTGGAAAAAGATGGCCTCATTGTTGACTAACTGTCTTAAGCCTGGCATTTGTCCAAAGCAGAGCCCCAGATTAGACTTGGGTGCAGGTGGCTTATTTGAGAAGTGATTCCAGAAGCACAAGCATGGATGTAGGGAGAAGACCGGGACGGGAGAAAAGCCAATAGGGTGTGCTGGTATCTCAGCGTACTGTTCACCTAGGTTTTACCTTTTACAGTCATTCCTGATATCATGGGATGTCTCACCTTTTTTCCCTCTCTCGTGCAAGAATCCAATTACATGAGTAGTGGCCAAGACTCAGAAAGAGATCTTATCCTGCTTGTAAAATGATTTCAATCCACATACTTTGACAAAAGTTTTATGCTCACTATTAAGACTAAAAGGTAGCTGCAAATTTTCTTTCTATTTATTTATGTTTCAACTTTACATTCAGTATTATTTTGTATTAGTTTCAGGTGTACAGCATTGTGGCCAGACAATCCCGTATTTTACAAAGTGTTTCCCCCTCCTGAATATTTCCAGGACCCATCTGGTACCATACATAGTCATTACAATATTATTTACCATATTCCCTATGGTGTACTTTACATCCCCATGACTATTTTGTAACTACCAGTGTGTACTTCTTAATCCTTTCACCTTTTCCACCCTGTGCCCCACCCGCTCCCCTTTAGCAACCATCAGTGTTCTCTGTCTGTATCTATGGGTCTGTTTGTTTTGCTCGTTTGTTTAAATTTTTCTCTAGATTCCACATATAAGTGAAATCATATGGTATCTGTCTTTTTCTGACTGACTTATTTCACTTAGCATAATACCTTTTAGGTTCATCCATGATGTTGCAAATGGTAAAATTTCATTCCTTTCATGGTAAAGTAATATTCCATTGTATACACGTACCATGACTTTTTTATTCAATCCCCTATTGATGGGCACTTCAGTTGCTTCCAATGAACATAGGGGTGCATATATTCTTTCAAATTAGTGTTTTGGGTTTCTTTGAATAAATTCCCAGAAGTGGAATCACTGGGTCATCATAAGGCAGTTCCATTTTTAATCTTTTTAGGAACATTCATACTGTTTTCCATAGTGCTGCACCAGTCTGCATTCCCACCAACAGTGCACAAGGGTTCCCTTTCCTCCACATCCTCACTCACATTTGTTGTTTGTTGATTTATTGATAATAGTATAATAAGTGTGAGGTGATAGCTCATTGTATGGTTTTAATTTGCATCTCTCTGATGATTAGTGATGTTTAACATCTTTTCATATGTCTATTGGCCACCTGTATGTCCTTTTTGGAGAAGTGACTATTCATTTCCAAAAATGGTGTTGAATTTTATAAGTTATTCATAAATTTTGGATATTACCCCTTATCAGATGTATCATTGGTGAATATGTTCTTTCCTTCAGTGCATTATCTTTTCATTTTGTTTACAATTTCCTTTGCTGTACAAAAACTTTTAGTTTGATGTAGTCCCATTTGTTTATTTTTTCTTTTGTTTCCTTTGCCTGAGGAGACATATCAGAAAAAATACTGCTATAAGAAATGTCTGCAATTTTACTGCCTATGTTTTCTTCTAGGAGTTTTATAGTTTTGAGTCTAACAGTTAAGTCTTTAATACATTTTGAGTTTATTCTTGTGTTGAGGTAAGCAGGTGGTCTAGATTTATTTTTTTTGTGTGTATCTGTCCAATTCTCCCAACACAATGAATTGAAAGACCATCTTTACCCCATTGTGTGCTCTTGCCTCCTTTGTCAACTATTAGCTGACTATATGGGCATGGTTTTTTTCTGAGCTCTTCATTCTGTTTCATTGATCTATATGTCTGTTTTTATGCCAGTACCATGCTGTTTTGATTACCGTGGTCTTGTAGTATAGTTTGATATCAGGTAGCATGATTCCTCCAACTTTGTTCTTCTTTCTCCAGTTTCCTGTGGCCATTCAGGGTCTTTTGTGGTTTCACATAAAATTTCAGATTATATGTTCTAGTTCTGTGAAATAGTCCAGTGGTGTTTGATAGAAATTTCATCAACTGTATAAATTGCTTGGGGATATTTTAATGATGTTAATTCTTCCTATCCATGAACATGGTACTTGCTTCCATATATTTATATCTTTTTCAGTTTTTCAGTGTTTATAATTTTCTGAGTACAGGTCTTTTACCTCCTTGGTTAAATTTATTCTTAGGTATTTTATTTTATTTTTTCATTCAATTGTAAATGTGATTGTTTTCTTAGTTTTCCTTTCTGATAGTTCATTATTGGTGCATAAAGATGCAACCAATTTCTCAATATTTATTTTATACCCTGCTACTTAACTGAATTTATCAGTTCTGGTAATTTTTAAATTTTTTTAGTGGAATCTTTAGGGTTCTCTACAATGCCATGTCATTTGCAAATAATGATAGCTTTACTTCTTTCTTTCCAATTTGGATGTCTTTTATTTCTTCTTCTTGTCTGATTGCTGTGGCTAGGGCTTCCAGTACCATGTCGAATAAGAGTGGTGAAGGACATCCTGGTCTTCTTCCTAATCTTAGAGGAAATGCTTTTTGCTTTTCCCCATTGAGTATGATGTTAGCCTCGGGCTTTTCATATGCAAATTTTCTTATAAATCTGGGCAATCACTACACCACAGCTTCTGGCAATAGGTGATGCAGTAAATACAAGGACAAGGGGAAAAGCAGCAGGCAGGAAGATAAAGAAGAGCACATTATATAATTTAAATTGCCTCCTGGTATGCCACGTCTGGAACAGCCCCAGCTATACCTGAATACTATGGGTGCAGATTTCTATATGCTCTTTGGGGTAGCTCAATGCTAAGCATAGTAGACCTTGCCTAGCCAAACTCTGAAGCTCTCCTCTCCCCCAACTCCTCACATAACCCCTGTCTGAGTACCAGAATCCTGCTTCTCCTATAAGCCGGACATGTGCCAGAAAGGAAAGGACAGATTTAAGTACCCTCAGCACAGCACTCAGCCAGCCAGTGTCACGCCCCCTTGACTCTCTGACCTTGTGACCCCATCTTGACAACTGCACCTTTTCCCTGCTCCTCAACTCTGCCTACCACCCACAGTGCCCATCTGGGGTGAGTGAACCCAACTTCTCACACACCTGGTTGGCTCAAGTGGACAAGTCAATTCCTGGCTTTCGATTTCTGCCTGACCCACTGCCATCACCTCTCTCTCAGACCGCGTTTTGGCAAGAAGTCTTAGAAGCATGCACATGCACCATGAAAGGCACTGACTAGGACCTTTTTACAAATTGAAACTCTAAAAATATAGTGAGTAAAATGTCTCCTATGCAGGGATGACAAGGAAGTCATTACTGCTTCAGCAGGACATTGGGCTAATCAGAAAACAGTGCTGCCTAATCCCAGGTAATCACGATGACAAGTCAGGAATGGGTGAGAGAAAATATCGTCTTTATTTAGCGAGAAGGAGGGTAACCAGTGACCTTACCCCTCCAGAGAAGCCTGGATCTATGAGTCATCAAGGCTTTTCCAAGAGCCTTCTATATACTGTGCTAAATTTAGCAGTTTAATAGACTTGACTCAGGCCTGAGGAAAAATTTTCTGGCCATAATTAGCAGATTTACAGACTTGGGTATATTCCTGAGGCAGTCTCGTGTAGCCTCCCTGTTTTCTAACTCCTATATATTTGTTAGACTTTTGCGGGGGACAGTGGGAGGCCAAATCAGTGGTGTCCTAGCTGAATTCCAGAAAACCCTAGGGTGTTTTAAAGCCCCAGATTTCTACAATGCATGCTTTAAGATTTCATTTTCTAATGAAAATGTACATTTTGGGAGGAAGTTTACTTCTGACCATTTAAAAAACGGTAAGTAAAAAGCGGCGCTCATGCATTTATACGCGTCTTAGATGTTGAGCACAGCAAGGCTTGGTGGGCTGCTACAAGGTTCATTCACATGTGTGCAGACCCTGAAATCGAGCTTCTCCCACGGCACAGTCCCAGCTAACTGCTGCGGCATCTGCTAACTGAGGATGACTGCTTACAAAGACTGGCCTGTGCCGGCAGTCATCTTCCCATCACTCACAATCGGAGCAAGGTGCTGAGGCGGACGTGAATGTGCCCCTGCTGTCCCTAACATCTGGTCTGAAAGGGCTGGCTACTCAAAACGGCCCCCTGACCCTAATGGGCTGGCTTTTGAGTAAGTAAATGTGAAAAAGCTGCACTTCCTAAATAAAGTTCGACTTGCCCAAAACTTAATTACTAATAGCCTACTGTTGACCAATAACATAAACAGTCCATTGACACATATTTTGTATGTTGTATGAGCTGTATACTGTTTTCTTATAATACAGTAAGCTAGAGAAAGAAAATGCTATTAAGAAAGTCATAAGGAAGAGAATAAACCCTTACAGGACTTACGGAAAAAACCCACATATCAGGGGACCCACACAGCCCAAACCCGTGCTGTGCCAGGGTCACCTGTGCACACACCACATATTGCATTTGCTAGAAGAGACCAAAAAGTATGTGCCCGTGTTTTGAACTATCCAGAAAGGCAATTTAAACTATTTTTATAAGGCAAAGGAACATGGCATCTCCTCAGCGTAGAAGGATGGGTGTGATTGGCATTACTTCCAAATACAGAAAGTGAATGGTTGGGATGAGCCTGGGGTTTGCTAAGTCCACCCCAGGTGCTTTTTCACTCACTTCTAGTTGGCTGCTTGGCAAAGAGGCCCACATACATAAGCAGTGAGATGACCATACAGCTCCCTGGTTGTGGGCACTGGCTTAGAAATATAGGCAGCTGGGGCCAGGTTCGAGTTCCAATGCTATCCCTCAAAACCTGTGTAACCTTGAGTATACTTGACCTCTCTCAGCCTCGGATTTTCTCATCTGCAAAATGAAGGTGATAATATCTACCCAGCAGGTCTATTGTAAAAAATATTTACTATGCTCCGAGCCCTAGGACCATGCCTCACTCACACGGAATGTCCAGTAAGTGGCAGCAATTACTGCTAGGCCATGTTTCATGCCACAAGGAGTTTCCAGTCCAGCGAGGAAGGCGGTGGACATGTGAACAGGTAAATCACATGACCACCCAATCGTCACTGCTATCGATGCACAAATAATGTGTTTTGGGACTGAAAGGAGATGTATGGGATGGAGTGAGTGCCAGGGAGTCTGAAACTCTTGGTCGCTCGCCATCAAGGAGAGATTACGGCAGGCTTAGCCAAGATATTTTGGGTCCCTGAGCTGGCAAACAAACCCACAGAAGCAGAGAGCAGAAGGCTTTGGAGATGCGTCAGCTTTTTTTGCTGCAGGTTGAGCCTGAGTGCTCGGCAAAGGTGCTCTGTCTCAGGGCCCATTGAACGTGTGGATAGGTAGGATGGCCCGTGAGAACTCTTGGACAGCCCGATAAGGTGTGGGCTTAGAGTGGCAACCGTGGGCCGAGGCCTGCCTGCTCCAATGAGTTCTAGTTGGTGTACACCTTGATTGTTACTACAGAATGTGGAGGCCCATCATTTCGTGTCACCTACTAAGCAGGGGTGTGCGTCTCCTGCAACTCAGAATACAGTTCTCCCCCCAACACGCTGAACTCCTCAGCCCACACCACATTCTAGCTCTCAAACTCAGAAAGCTATTTTCAGTAGCTGTTCCCCTCGAGGGAACAGGGAGAAGGGATGAAGTTTGAATAATTGGTAGAGAGCAGGACTAGATTTTAAAGACAGCGACACAAATTAGCTCCCAATGTCTCGTACAATCTCTCACGCAATGTAAGGGCACTTTTTTTTTCTTATTGGGTCTTTTGTTGTTTTGATGATATGGAAAGCAGATAAGAAAGATAAGGCCCCCAAACAAGGTGATGTCAGCTAGCAAGGGAGACGAGCAGCAGTGGCAGAATCAGACAGTTGCATTAGTAATGCAGCAGGTGGAAAGCGGTGGGGATGAGGAGAAAGCTGGGAGACCTAGTGACGGACCACTGTGGCCCGTGGGGTGACGAGTACTAGGCAGAGAGGGAACAGTAGCGAAGCAGGCTGGGCAGTGCTGAGTGAAAGGACGCAGGAGTCCGCAGCTGCCAGCGGGGTCCCATGCCTCATTCCTTCAGCCACTTGCGACTTGAGCCACATCTGACTTCAGCCCCCTCAGCGGACATCCTTTAGACACTGAAAACCCCCCACCTTAAGCCTTCTCAACTCCTCGGCTCCTCTGCCTTAGAACTTTCTCCAAAGCCACAGAATATTTTCAGCCAAGTGCAGAGGAGTTAATGAGAGTCAGGGAAGGGAGCGGTAAGGAGTGGGAGCAGAGGTGGGGTGAGGGGTTGATGGATAGCGTTCTGGCATTCAAACCTGTCTTGGGGGGCAACTACTCTAGGTGTATTCTAAACAATTCCTCAAAGGATCACCGATGAGACATAGTCCCAGTTGCCCAAAGTGGCAACCAGCTCAATATTTCAATAAAACGTTAGCAATATCGATGGGGTATCAATCTTCCTGCCTCCATTCTAGCTTCTTGAGAGCACCTCCCAAATAAACTACCTGCACCTAAGTCCTGTCTCAGGCTGGGCTTTCACGGGACTCCAAAGTAAAAGAGGATCAAAGGAAGGAGGTGTTGGCGGTGGCAGCGGCCTCCACAGAAAAAGAACCGATCCAATATGCACATGAAAATGTCCTGCAATGTACAATATTGATCACAGGAACACAGGGCCGAAAGGAATCTTAAGACAGTGTTCCGCATTCTCACCTTAAGGCAGCTACTTCAGCATCCCGGGCAGGGGAGATGCTCTTAAACGTTGCTATGTGAAAATATCATTAACAACATCGATGAAGTTAATCATTATCATTAACACTGCCAATGAATCAGACCCCTAGTGACCAAAAGCCTGAAACATGATCGCTGTTATAAACCGATCTGATCAATGCTGTGTGGGAGGTCAGCGTGTGAGTTAGTTGCTCATTGCACTGAAACTACCACCTTACTTCCCTCCCCCGTCAATAAGGGCTTTTGCTTTTACCAGGAACTGCCTTCCACAGGATCTGAAGTTTCCCCAGCTCTCTGGTACAGGACCAGCAAACCTATTTTGCTTACTCTCCTTTAAGCACTTCGTGTTCATTCAGTTTTGAAAGTCTAGTTTCTAACACATTTCTTTAAAAATCACTTAAAAACCTGAATATGATTTTAGCCCTCAAATTATCACGCCTCCAGTTCCACACACATTCTTGGGGACATTGTTGGCCGGCGAGTAGACATTTTATTAGATAAGGATTCGATTTGTTGTTCTGTAAAAAGAAAGAACCATGTATTTCCAGAGCAAAACTATTTCCTTGATAAAAACCACCTTCTGTGGATTGAACTCCTCTTTCAACACTCATATCAAATATGGAGTTCTCAGAATGATTCAAATGGTGAAATAAAGTTACAAATGAATTTCAGATAACATGTAAGATGAGGGTGGACCTTTTGAAAGTATCTTGATTAAGTAATCATTACAAGGCAAATCACTCTGCAGCAGAAAGAAAGTGCATTTTTTTTCCTGGTGCATAAAGGAAAAAAAAATGAGTTCTCAGAGGGAAAATTAGAGCCATTATCTGGACTATGTGGGACGGCGCTGTGGACTGGAGAAAGCTATTCAAGATCCACAATCTTTAGAGAGTACATGTAGCCTGTTGTAATTGACAATGAACTTCCCAGTTGCATTTCGAAGAGGCACATAGTGGCAATGTGCAATAGTGGTGGCAATTAAACAGCCATAAAAATCTGAACTTGGCATGTGGACAAGAAAGCATCCTGGCATCACTCACCAGCGCTAATGGTCTAATGGCCAATCTGCAGGGCTGCTCTTCAGTTTAAATAATGTCCGCCAGCATTCTCAGTCACCACTTCTCTCCCCTTCTTTTTGCATTACGCTGCAGGAATTGTATGGAGCCTGCTGTGCTCAAGAGATGGAAAGGCAGGAAGGTTCTCTTGGATAGGAGTTGCAGCAATCAGAAAATACACCGCATACAAGCCCTTACTGCTGACCCACACAGTAAATAATAATACGAGAATGGGGGATCTCTGACATGGGGGGTCAAAGTGTGCCTGGCCTTGTTGCCTGTATTTGCAACAAATTAAAAAGCTGCGTGAAACTGCAGGGGTGTGAGCGGAGAACTGGGCCGCAGTGGTAACCAGCTCATTCTTTCTCTGCGATGGCCGAGGCCTGCGTCTGCAGAGTGTGAATCCTTCTGACGCAGACAGGAAGCAGGAGGGTGTGTTAGGAGCATGCACATTGCTGTCAGAGAGATCAGGGTTCAAGTCCTCCAGTAGCCATTCACCTGAAGGGTGACTGTGAGAAAATTATTTTACTCTTCAGCTCAGTTTCTGGCCTGAAAAATGATGGGAATAACCCTGCAGGGTTGCCGAAAGCCTTAAACGTGATCGTGTATACAAAGGGCTTCATACAGCACTTGGCCCAGTAAAACTCAATAAATGCTGGCCACTGCTTCCAGAGTGGAGGAAAACTGTGCGATTTTGCTTCACTGTAGAATATGGCAGCAGGACCCAGGTTGAAGTAAACCCAAAACATTGTAGAGGAGATTCACGACAGAGCAGACCTTTCTACCATTCTGGTGTAATATCCACCATGTGCCTGGCCCAGGGCTGTGTGGTTTCTGATGAGATTCTCCACTTGCGGATCACTGGGGGAGTAAATGGCAAATGCTCTCTGCGTGAGTCTGATTCCAAGCCCTGTGCTCTTTTTGCTACACCTCAGGGCACCTTATTGTAGCACACAGGCAACAACAAGGATGAGAAGCCAGCTTCCTGAGCAAATCTTTCTGAGCATTACTATAGGGTGAGAGGACCACATAAATATTCATTCTCCCGCCCCCTCCCTCTTGCCTGTTGCCTGTGAATTAATTTGTTGAACAAAATAGTTTTTAACTGGGCCCTATGTGTGCAACAATCTTAAAATTATTTTTAGAAAATTCTATTTCCCAAGATAAGAATTATATGAAAATTGTGGGGAAAATACATAAATGTATAAGTATTTTTATGTATATAGAATATTCTGTTAGAGACTGGTGCTTCTGAGAGCCACCTGCCAACAACCGTGGCATGAGGTCAAAGTGCAAATATGGCGACTGCAAAAGCAATCGTCTTGACACAACACACAACAAATGCACTGCCATTCCCATCACGGACCCCACAGTGGTGTTCCGCACACGGACCCCATTCTTATGAATCCATGTATCTGTTTGACCAAACGGAGAACCTACCATAGGCCAGGGACTGTTGTAATGAGTCATTAATATTCAAGGGGTCAGCTCACAAGGGACCTCAAAATGAGTTTCATTTTGCAACAAAGTCTTTTACAAGTGGAACAGTTACTGCTACTTATGTGTCTTTGATATATTTTATGCATACCTATATATACACCGTATGTGCGGTCCACCCTTGGGGGAAAGTGGAGTCTTAGTTCCATCGCAAGTCGAGTTGACTCCAGCCAAGGTAATATCTTTGCACTTCAATGTCATCTTTTGTAAAATGGGCATGACAACACCTATCTTTCATGGCGACTTAAAGGTGTTAAACAGTACCTATTTAGAGAGAGCTTAGCACAGTGTCTGCCATGGGGCGGCTTAATAAATAATAGCTACATTATTTGCAGTTACATGCAAATTACTTGTAGCTAAATTGTTTGCAGTTAAATGAATGGACTGCAGTTTTATAAAGCCAAGTCAAATTATGCCCTGTCTATTTTAGTTTGCTCAAGGAGACAAAAAAGAAAAAAAAGGATGCTTAGCTCTTTTTTTCCTTTCACCCGTTAAAAGAAACTACGCAACCACAATACGAAGGGGCCACACATGGTCCATAAAACGAGAAGCAGTTCCTTCTTTTCAGATCCAGAGAAAATGAATGATGGCCAATGGCAGAGCATTTAGCAATGAATCAATAGGATCGATATCATCGCTCTGGGCCAGTTTTATGAAGTCCTGGATGAAGCCTGTTTGGAAGAGGCGACATCTGAGACTTCCAGACTGCTTGATATTTCATTAGAAGAGGCAAGCTCTCTCGCTGCCGAGAGTCCTGGAACATTGCTGCAGGGAGGGCTTGGTGTCACGGGGGAGGAATCCGGGGCCCACTGAGAGGAGACTTGCCTTGAATCGCTCGGTGACGTACCAAGCCCAGAACTCAAAGCCAAACCTGTGGATGTCCCCAGCAGAACTCGCCAGTCTATTACTCAGCACCCCAGCTGTTACCAGATACCATGGGCTTAATTCTGGGGAATGATTATGACTTGTTAAATTTTTAACTGCCCCTAAAACCAACTTCAGCTGAAAACACTGAGCATTCCCAAATGCTGTATAATTTCTGCAAAGGCGGCTGGTATGGCGATTTTATTTCTTGAAAATGGGGAAACGGACCGCATAAGCAGTGAGCATTCTTTCAAAACCAGGGCTTCCTTTGACAGCCTGATGAAGCAATTTGGCTTCTTTCAAGATGCTTATCTCTCCATGAGGGTATGAAAATTAAAAGTTGGGAAGCTCAAAACCTTTGTAAAGAGTTTTTATTACTGTCACATTTAATAGGACACAGCGCCTGTGTTCTTTTCTTCAAAGCACTGATATGACTTTTGGTAAAAAAAAAAAAAAGGCTACTTTTTTCAAGTCTCCTTGGTTTAACTGCTCATTTCTGCAACCTTGAGCCACTGAGAGGAAGACAGCATTACAGCTGACGACTTTTTTTTTTAAAAAAAGCAAAGACATCCAAAATGATGTTTGCTGTCTCTTGCGGAACTCATACTTCACACTTTTCTTGTTACTCCTCAGTGTAACCAGGGAGGCAGAAACCTCACTCGGAGGATGTGGGTTCTGGGTTCCTCAGCATGCAAAGTTATTTTTTTTTTCAGATCATTACACCAGGTACCTTGGTGCAGAGCTGCTCTCTGAACAGGGAGCACACACAACATTTGAGACCCTTGCAGGCTGCTGGACAGGGTGTAGCTGCTTCCCTAATGGGCATAAATTCACTCTGCGGGGCCTGTGTTTGGGGTCCGACACATTGTTGCAAGGGACGATCAGAACCACAGCCATTAGGCCATATCAAGAATGTTAGTCCCGGTGACAAAGATCACAGGGGTGACAGAGAACGCTAACTTCTCCCAACAGGCCCTGATTAGGAGTACAAGTATGGGTTTGTAAGGGATGGGGGTTGAGAAATATCACTTCTGAGAAGTACGAAGTGGAAAAAACATCGGTGATTTATTTGAGAATCATTAGGTGGCCTGTTCCTTCCTCTTCTGGAAATGAGTCATCGTACCTGAGGGATCGTCTATGTGTATGGATAAGGAGGTCTATCTGGGTTAAAAATCTGGCTGTGGCTTTCGGTCGAAGTCTAGGAAAGGTATCTGTGACTGGCAGCTGGTGATAAGCGCAGGGGCGTCTTGGCCGTTTTTCTCCCTGAAACATTCATTTGTGTGCAGTGCACAGCTCCACGGAGCTGCAGGGCCCAGGCGCAGTGACTGACTCTGGCTCTCCAAGCAACAGGTCTGTTCTAGATTTCCAATGACCCAACCAAGTGAACATTTCTCTTTTGTCAGCTGCCTTCTGGAAGGATGCCGACTAGGAACTCCAAGCTCTTTGGCCCCTTCTGAAAGAAGGAAGGGAACATGGGACCGTGCCTCTTGTTTCCTAGGTAATGTCAACTAATCAGCTCCAGCCTGACAAACACGAATAGCCATGTCCTTTCCGTTCTCTTCCATCTCTAGGCTTTCAAAAGGTTCACTGATAAGACCCCTAGGGGATTCAAGAGGTTGGCTATATAATTCCCATCATGCAGCGCTGAGCAATCATAAGGCAAACTCTATTTAAATCTCCGGGATCCGGTAATTACAACAGAGAAGGAAGCATTGCCTGAAGGAGAAGTAGGCTAGTGTGATTATTTTATTGTAATTACTAGCTTAACATCTGACTTTCCCACTCTACTATAAGCTCTGGCAGAAAGGTGCTGTATAATATTTGCCTTGTTCAAGGCTTTAGGCTCAGGATCATAAAGTTTGGCAGTAATAACACCAACCTTAAGGCTTATCATGAGGAATTAAACAAGATCCATGAATGTACAGACCTTAGTACCATGCTTAGAATATACCAGATAGTCAATAAATATTTTGCTAAATAATAGTAATAGAGGAGCACAAGGGGGAAGAAGGAAGTTTATAACCTAAGAAGCTCAAGATTAAGTTTTATTGACATGATAGTCATGAAAGCTAATATTTATTTAGTGCTTAGTGTGTGCCAGGCTATCTTACTTAATTCCCGACAGCAAGGCTAAGAAGTAGGCACTCTCATTACACCTCTTAATAGATGAGAAGGCTGAGGCCTTTGGGAAGTCATACTCCCTGTTACACCCCCCCCATCATTCATCCTAGCTCCGTCTGAAAGCTGCCACCGAACATCGTCAACCGAAAGCCTCAAAAACAATACTTCAAAGTGGAGAAGATCATGCCCACGAAAGTCCCGTGCAAACCGCAAAGCTCAGTACAAATACATATAAGCTGGCCCCCGATACTTGTGTGCATCATCATTAAGGGTTTTTTGCAAAGCAAAGGGACAAGGTTTTTATTTTATTTTTTCCACCAAACACATGCCAGCCTCAAGAATTCCCAAACCTATGCTCCATTCTGTTCCAATAAAAAGTTATCAGAAGACTTCACTCATCAACCATTTCTACAATTTAGAAATGAACTAAAACTGCAAAGCAAGTCATCATTCATAAGAATTGGTCTTCTGTTTGGCAGCTGAGGTGGGTGTAACAAGGGCATAGCAACAAACACTAGAAGCAAAAATCATTCTCAGAGAGTAGCAAGTCTCCCTTGTGAAATTGTGTCCAGACAAGCATTTACTGAACAGCTCTTATAATTTCAAGAGAAAGAACAGAGTTCCTCTGGAGAGGGCTCCATGCATTATTAAAAGTATTTTTTAGAAATAATATCCTTCCCAATTTCCCTAAATCAACCCTTCTGTCCTCGATCAAAGAACCCCACTGACAGTGGCAGATACAGGGCGTCCCTAGTTACCAGGACCCAGTAAGGGTATGACGTTGAAGGGAAGTTACTTTATTTCCTATCCATGGAAAGAAGCTAGTCCAATGAGAAGACAGAACTTTAACAATGGGGGCTGTTCTAGAACAAAGGCATTCTAACACAAAGGGGTACTTCTGTTTAAAACAAAAGGAATTTCCCAGTGAAGCCTGTTTTTCTGCACCAGCTTGGAGGAACTCAAGAGGGAGAGTTGCACATGGGAACTCCCGAGGAGCTAGCACCACCTTCGGCGGAGGAACTCGAATAAACTGTGTTTTGATGTTGAATGGAAAATATTTGGGCATGGTGGGAGAAGAAAAACAAGACAAGGAGAAAGGGTCAGAAAAGTTCAGGGTCCCCAGTGTTTGGGTTGAGGAATTAAACACATCTAAGGAGCTGTCATAACAAAAAGATGAACGTCAGGTTCCACACTCCGCTGACATTTACCTCAACTACTAAGTATTAAATATTTACACAGCATTTGGGCTTGTGGAGTGCTTTCTAATTCTCCTTCAGATTTTTGCCTTCTGTCCAGATGGGGAAGTGCTGCTATTACTCCTACTTTTATTGGTGAGGAAGTGACTTATCCAAAATTGCAAAGTTAATAGAAGAGTTGGGGCTGGCGTGAGTGAAAAGAATACAGTCAATGCGTGGACCCATATTCCCAGAGCACCCAATCCATACCCAGGGGAAATTCTGTGAGAAAGTAATGATCTGCTTGTTTTCTACTAAAAAAAATCTATGATCTGTGTTTGCCATGAGCAAGATACTGGGTTCTTTTTTTTTT
>PVKM010038742.1:0-14010 GCA_004027735.1 Carollia perspicillata | reverse complement strand
CAGGTTTGGGTGCAGAGTGACGGAGCTCTGGATGCTGATCTATTATGACCCAAATGTAAACCTCAGGGGTCAGAACGGACCCCATTTCCTCACAGGTGGGAGGGTATAGCAGTTAAGAAGACAGAAGTTCAAAGGCCAGGGAGAAAGACTTCAATTTCCAGCCCAACCTCCTAGGGTTAGTGTGAGGGAGCAATTCCCTCATCCTCTCTGAGCCTCAGCTCCCCCATCTGTGAAATGGGGGTGACAACGCAGCCATATTTCACAAGGGTTGTAAATGCGATGAGACACGTAAAGTCCCTCACACAATGACCGCATAAAAACATGTGATGAATGGTGGTAATGCTAAGAAGAGAAGAATCCCTACCCCTTAGGGTAGTTGTTTATTTCATCGGAAGAGATAAAAACAGAAGTGGTGGGAGGATAAGCAGTTGGGGTGAGGAGAGAAACCAAGCTAGGACTATGGATCCCCCGGACCCCCCAGAAAGGAAGACAGTGGTGTGGCCACCACGGCCCAAGGGAATTGAGTTCCCTTTACCTCACATCACAGCACCATAAAATATCCATTTCCAGAGCTTAAAGCCTCATAAAATATTTACCTTTCCCTATAACTATCAAAGTATCATGATGGCATGCTCTAACCTTATACATGCTCCCCCAAATATTCCCTTTCTTTCCCCAGTCCTTTAGAATTCTTTATTCTCTGAATTGAAATTTCTCTTCTCGTTAGCTTTGGAAAGAGTTTATTTGCTGCTGTATTAGTGCATATCTGAATTTCCCTGTTCTAATTAAATGAGGTGACAAGATGAATCAAATGTACAGGAGCAGGTATTAGGGAAGAGGTATTCTCCCCACAATGATGACTAAACACATCACCTTTGATTTAACTGAAATATAACCCAATTTTTAAAAACAGCTATTTTCACATACGGATAGGGACAATGCTATTCAAACTTAATTCACACAAAACTTCTTGACAGCCAGGGGAAATAAAATCATTGTCTGTAATATTTACTTAGAGGTAAAATTTATTACTTATTTATAAGTAAAAATCATCTATTTATAAGTAAAATCATTTTCTGGGCAACTTATTCAATAAATTTATTGCATGTCCAAGATCTCTGACCTCAAGATGCTCTCAGTCTAGTGCCAAAAACAGACCAAATATACCACTAATTACAAAGTGTTACAATAGAGGCGAAGAGAAATGCTATGACTAGAGGGAGGAGTTATAAGCTTGACCTCAGGCCTTGGCTCCAACATCTGTCCCCTTGGGAAGCCTGTTCCATCACCCTGGCCCATGCAGCACTCTCACTGAAACAGCGCTGTGTGTGTGTGTGCGTGTGTGTGTGTGTGTGCATGTGCGTGCACACATGTTCTCTCTCTCTCTCCCCTCTAAATGTGAGCATCTTCAAGAAGAACCTGTACCCCCAGCACCTGAAACAACAACAAATATGCTCTTGATCAACAACTTTTGGAGACCAGTACCCAAGGTGCCTGGGGAGGTGATATGTGAAGCAGGTCTTGAAGAATCTAGAAGTCTGCAACACAGAGAAGGCTTCGCAGACCTAAGATTCAGTGTTAAACTGCCATGTCCAATCATCACATGTGCCTTTAATGTGAACAGCTTTTGACTTATATGTGCAAATGTCTTACAACTCACAGGGAGGAAAGAGACCCAATTCCATAAGAAGTCCCAAGAGCTCAGTGTCTATTATTACTATAAAAAAATCTACCTTTCAAGGGGTCGGGAAAACCTAGAATATGGGTTCTTATAAGGACTCATGTTTATGTAAAACTCTCTCAGGAACTGTATTTTAGTTTAACACCTTCCAAAAGACTGACCTGACCAAACACGTTCAATCAACGGGCTTAGTGAAAGAACCTTAGAAACTCGAAATGCTTAATGTCTTTAGAACCTTATTTTTCTTAAATTCAAATTAGTTCATGTGCATTTTCAAGTTAACTTGAAGAATGGAAGTACCACGTACCACAATCAGAAAAATTCTCTCACCTGCCGAAAACTTCAATGAGCTTATTTACTGCTGGCTAAGGGGTAACAGGTGGAGATAATACAAACAACATTTTACTTTGGAATCAGAGAGACAGAGACTGGTAGCCACTAATGAATTGTTCTAGCCACTGGCAAACAGCCCGGGCCACACACGCACTCCCTGCTGGGAGGGCACCTCTACAGGTTGGTCATTTTTCGGGAAGACAGGTTCTGGGGAGGAAAAGGCAGCCCAGGCCAAAATACACTCAGTAAGCGGCCACCCAGGTAGAGGCAGGGCACGTACTTTTACACTAGAAGAGGCTTAACTTAAAAAGGGGATCTGCCAACCTTTCAACCGTTCACGCAACAGAAAGTGACACTGAGGCCCAGACAACTGAGGTGAGCTTTTCTCAAATCCACACTCAGTAGGACCGAGGGCTCCTGACTTCGTCAAGCATCATTTCTACTATCCTCTGCCATCTGTCATTGGGATATCAAAAACTGATAAATACAGCCAAAATGTTCAGTGCGGGGGGCACTCATGGAACAACATTAAGACTAGGGTTCAGACTCAGCCCCAATAAAGAACTGAAGAATGAGTCATGTGGACCTCCTCAGTTACGGACTGGAGGTGACACGAACGTGGCTGGCTCACAGCTTCACACAGCTCGCCCTGATCTTCCCAATACTGACCGTTACGATGAACAGCCCTCCTCTGAGACAAGGTGCCCATCCAGTTTTAAAGAATAAACAGGATAACCAGGAGACCCAGTACCAACTCGGTGAAATTAATCCAACGTGGTGAGGTAAACCAATAGGCTGAAGATGCCTGCTGGTCTAGCAAGCGCGGGAGGCGTGCCAGCCAACACCTGAGCACTGTGTTTAGTTGCCAGGGACTCTCAAGGTCAAGGGTAGGAAAAAAAAAAATCTGGGCCATGCAAATTTCCTTTGTCATCTGAGTTCAATGGGACTGGGGTTCTGAATGAGTGTTCATGCAGGGCAATCCTGAGTCATCACTTTCTCTAGTCTTTACTTAAAAAAAAAAAAACATTTTAGGAAAAACAATGTTTCCTAAACCACAGACTTCATGGGATAGAAGAGGCAGAGGGGAAGATGGTCAAACATAACAGTATAAAAAAATACTACTGGAGAATCTTGATTTTAAAAGATGAACCACGATGAAATAGAGTAGTCAATTACCTATACCTACAGCATAGGTAATACTACAGACCTACTTTTACTGAAGCAAATAAAAACTAAGTTTTTCTGCGTGATAAATCTAACCACTGGAGCATACAGTTTTAATTAAAAGCTGAAACTATTTAAATTCTTGAATGATTGCTGTTGAGAATTGATGGTTCTTTCTTTAAAACCCTTGCAACAGGGTATTCCACTCATTTCTGGAAAATTCAAGACTCGGACAAAGATCCATTGTCAGAGAGAATGCCACTTTGACAGAAGAGCACAAATTCCCCTCTCCTGCAGTAACTGAATACTGCTTGAAATAAGTGGGCAACTGGCTAGACTAGGAAAACCTTTCTGTCGTGCAAATATTTGAGTTGCGTCATTCCTCATCATACGGTGGTGTCACTGGGACTCTGTGGGTCCGATCCTCCAAACATCAGTGAATGGATGACTGATTGGAAGAAAATGTGTCAACCTTCCAAGTGCAGTTGAAACTCCGGTTTGACAATTAGGCTGCCAGGGCAATGACAATCTCAGTGTACAATATGTGTCCTTGTGAACTAATGTGCATAATGGTCACTTGACCATCTCCTCTAGGCTGATCTTCATCTTCGGAGAGCGTTAATTTCACGTGGCACCTGCACTGTTACACTTACTTCAGAGAAAGAGGCTAAACTCCTCAGACCACACCAGGCATCATATGCCAAGGGTACACTCGTCATGGGTGCTTCATCCACAGGCATTGCCGTGATCTCTCCACAGGGCTGCTCGTCCAGGCTTGAGTCAGTCAGAAAATGTGTTACTCAGTTTTAAACTATCTAAACAAACGTTGCTTTCAAGTTTTAAACACCATACAGAAAAGGATAAAGCCCTTTTAACAATGTATCTTTCTTTGACTTATCCTCCTCTGGTTGTCATCACCTCCTCAGGAAGCCTTTAAAACCAACACCCACAACTGAGGGAGAAGTATGTGTGCAGTTGCTAACACACAGGCTGAAGAGAAAACTTCCGCAGTTGGGGCTGGGTCCCCACCTGGCCAGAGCAGGGAAACCTCCTGGTACGTGACTAGGTAGAGCAACTCAACCACTTCCAGGACTCCTCAGTGTGGCCACATCGGTTTATTAGAGGTGAACTGTGGGCGGAAGAGCCTACACTGCAGGGGCTGTGGGACAAGACAGGTTGCTCAAGCTGCTCGTGTGTAAAATGGGCGTAATGCCTTCAGAACAGAACATAAGAACATGATGAAACGGTATAAAGAAAACAGTTGGCTCCAAGTTCAGCTTCCTTCCCCTGCCGAGTCAATATTGCTATGGCTACATGGGATGTGCCCTTCGCTTTAAGGATGAGTGAGGGCGGGCTGACTGTAAACAAGGAGTCAGCAAATACTTGGGGGGGGGGGCTGGCTGATCTTCACAGGTGCTGTTTCGATGGGGAAACAGGTTCTTATGCAGGCGTACCTCATTTCATTGGCCTTTCACTTAATTGTGTTTCACAGGTGTTCTGTTCTTTGCAAAATAAAGGCAAGACCCTCCCCCAATGAAAAGATTATGACTCGCTTCATTGTGTCACTGTCTTTATTGTGGTGGTCTAGAACTGAACTCGCGATGTCTTCTAGGTATGCCCATACTGAGTCATACTTTTCTACCCGCTAAAAGGAAAGGAGAGTAAGTACTGCAGGAATTCAAAGATGATACAACATACAACCAACCAGTCCTTTCGAGTGAAGCGGCTGCCAACCAACTACTGATTCCAGTGGCCTCTCTAACAGTCATCCTAGCTAGCTAACGTCAGTAGGAAAGAGGGTGAGAAAGATTGACCTTGATTCACTTCATTACCAACCAAAGGTGGAAAACCCTTTATTTAGCACAGTGGTTTTCAACCTCGGCTGCACATTGAAATCACCTGAGGCGCTTTTACAACTCCGGGTGCCTAGACCACATCCCAAACCAACTACGTTCTTACATGGGGTTAGAGGGGTGGGGGCAGGCACCTGTGTTTTTTAAAGTTCCCAGTGACCCAAGATGCAGCCAAAGTTGGGAATGAGTGCTTGGAGTCACCCCTCCTGACCTCGCACAACTGCTGCAAGCCAAACCAGGAAAGCCAACGCAGGGCCTTTCACAACCACAGCTTCGGAACAGAGCAGGCACCACCTGGCCCCACAGGCTGACCCACCGCAGGTGCACACGCTGAGGTCCACAGAAGAGGAATGAACAAACAGCTTCCTAACGAAAGGGTTACCCAGTTCCTCAACAGAGAGCCACTTTTTCCAACAGTCTGCACTTCAAAAACAAATTGGCCAATTTTAAGAGATGTCACCAAAACCCAAAGCCCAGTTAGATTTTTTTTCTTTTTTTCCCCCTTTCCTTTCCTTTTTTTTTTTTTTTTTAACTAAGGCATCTCTCGGGAAGGACAGTCAGATTATTGTCACGAGCGCGCTCCACACCTAGTGCCTAAGGAAAAAGCAGACCTAACCACACAATTCCCGAGGCCGCCTAGAAGACACCCCGCAGGCTCTCCCCAGCTCAGGGTGGGCGGGACGCGGCCACTGCACCTGCTGGGCCGCACCTGCAGCACTGGGCCCTCCCTGCCTTCCTACCTTCCAGCAGCTCGTCCAAGCTGGTGACCTTCTTGCTGCCGTCGATGGTGTAGATCGTGCGGACACCCTGGGGCAGGTTCACATTGTCCGACAGGGAGCGGGTGAGCTCCATGAGCAGCGCATCGAAGGACCGGAAGCGGTCGCTGGATATGGCAAACAGCAGGCCCTTGAAGTAGCGGTCCCCATTCCGGTAAAAGCGCGCCTTCTTGGCCTTCTTCTCCGAGCTCAGGGCCTGCAGGGTCCGCGTGCGGTAGAAGCTGCAGTGGGCACTGTGCGCCGGGCTGGGGATGAGCCCATTGCCCTTGGGGCCCGAGCTGCTGCTGCCCCCGGAGGAGCTGGGCGCCCCTCTCCGCGACCCTGGCCGCGGCCTTTTGTCCCGTTCCTCAAAGTGCTCCAGCTCAATGCTCCTGGTGCTGGCCATCAAGGCTGCTCCGAGGGCTCCCCGCAGGAAACCGTCCCAGCCAAAACCTGCAGGCAGCCTAGTGGCAGCACGAGGACCAGCTCAGGGACGCCTCGCGGTGAAAGGCCTTAGCGCGCCGGGACACCTGGCTCTGGCATCCCGCCCTCTTCTCGCAGGTGGAGCGGCTGAGCAGCCGGCCCGCCCACGTTCCCCTATAAGTGGCCGCAGCTTCCAGCGGCCCGGCTCATTGTCCAGCGCCGCTGGCTTGGTCCGTCCCGCCCTCCGGGGAGCCCCACGCCCCCCTCCCCCAAGCGCCTCCTCCACCCGGCCACGCCTCACAACTCCCTCTCGGGAGCCGGCTGGGGGCCGCCAAGTCGCACCGCCCAAGGTTCGCCCCCGCTCAGCGGGCGCACACAAAGCTCGGGGGCCCAGCGCGGCTCGCATTCGCTGGCTGCTGCCCGGATCGCTGCGGGGAAGGAAGGAAGGGGAGGGGAGGGGCTGGGAGCGTGGGAGCGGTGCCGCGAGCCCGTGGGGGCGGTGCGCCCAGCCGGCCCGCCCACGCGACCCGTCCCAGGCCGGGATGCGGAGACGGGGCTGCGCTGGTCCCCAGGCCCTGCCCCAGGGGCGGCGCGCGCCCGCTGGGCAGGGAGGGCCGCGAGGCGCCCCTTCCTCCCACAGAGCCGGGCCTTAGCGGGGAATAATGCGGCCCGCTGCTCCCGCGGCCGGCCCGCCCCACCCACGAGCGTCTGCGCTGGGGCCCCGCCAAGCCCTCAGCCCGGCCCGCGGTCAGGGATGGCGGGGCTTTCCTCCCCCTAGAGATGCCAAAACCCGGTAGAGAGGTAGCGGGGCGAGGTGGAGGAGGCTAGACCGGTCGCTGCAGTGGAGGCGCAGGGAAACGGGAGCGGCTCCCCCTGGGTCCTAGGCAGCCCCGGCGGCCTGACAGCTACAAACGCGCGCCGCGCACGCCCGCGGGCGCAGCGGCAGCACGCGCTCCTCCGCCTGGGAAACGTAGACGCACAGGGAGGAAAAAAAAAAAAAAAACCCACAAAGGAAGGAGATTCAAGGGCAGGGATCACATCCCTTAGCCAGGCTGCAAATGAAGAACTGAAGCCAAACTAGGGAAGATTTTTGAAACATAGCACTGAGTTTGGGCACAAATTTCAACTTTTAAAAGCAGACTGGGAGCTTTATTTAGAAACCCTTTGATAAAAGAGCCTCTACAGTTTCCACTGCACATTCACTGACATGGCACATTCAATAACTTTGAGTGAATCAATTACCAAAAGTTACTGGTTTTTTAGGGATTTATTCAACCTACAAATATTTATTAATTGGGAGCATGCCATGTGCCAGAGATTCTTTCTGTCACTGGGAATGCATTAGTAAAAAAAAAAAGAAAAGAAAAGAAAAACAAACAAAAAAAACACCTAAACAATCCTAGCTCCCTCCTCCCCCACCTCTTACATTGAAATGGTACTTAATGTTGCCAGTTTGAGCTACTTAGTGCATAATATGTCGAACATTTGTAAGCATCCATCATACTGGAAAGCTTAGTTCACTGTCTGGTCAACAGTGAAGTGTGTTTTCCAAAGGCTTGTGAGTGTCTTAACTACTTCCATTTCGCCATCCAAGACGCATGAAACTAAAAAAAAAAAAATGACCGATGAAACTAAAAAAATGTTTAGTCCTAATCTGACAGGTGTAAACTACTCTGAAATCTTAGGTTATTCAGCACCTGGTTCTAAGTGGCCATAAACAGCAAATCCAAACTGATGCGTACCCATACTTTCTCCAGGGCAGTTTCAGGGACATACCTGGGCATTACTGTCTTCTGGAACTAGGACTGGAACATGCCAGGAAGTCAGAGCTGATCTGAGACTTCAGAGTAGTTTTTCGAGGGAAAAAATTCTGAAGGATAATTAGATCCATGGCTATGATAGACCTCATCACAAACCAATTAAATGAGAATTTTTTGGGGGGGGTGATGGGCTTTTCTCACAATATAGTTTTTTTAAATGCTCATAATATAAAGCTAGGGTTTCCACTAGGAGTCACAAAATTCAGTGCTTCTTCTCAAACTTTGATAAATATTCTGGGGGAGTCTCATGAAACACAGATTCTGATCCAGTAGGTCTGGGGTAGAATTGGAAATTTTGTGTTTCTAACAAGCTCAATGCTGCTGGTCTTGGTACAACACTTAGACGCAGGAATTAAATGGCAAATTGAGATCAGTACTTCTAACTGCAGAAGCTATTGGACTTTGTAAATGCCTCAAAATGGGTGTATTCATTTGTTTTGCTTTAGCATTTCTTCGGGGGGAGGGGGAGACTTTGTAACCTATTGCTGAAGTAACAAATGATCCCAGACTCAATGATTTACCACAGTAAACATGTATGATCTCAGCAGTTTGGGAGGGTTGGGAATTGAGATTGCAGTCAGGATGCTGACTGGGGCCATGAGCTCCACTCCCAAGACAGCTCACTCACAGCAGGGCTGGTAGGAGGCCTCAGTTCCCTCCGGGAGGCCCTCTCTACAGAATCTCTTCAGTGTTGTCACAGTCAGCTGATGTTCTCCAGAGCAAGCATCCAAGAAAGAACAAGGTCAGAAACACATCTTTTATGATGCAGCCTTGAAAGTCATGCACTGTCATTTCCCAAACCTCCTTGAAGTTACGGATAAGTCCAATTCATTACGGGAGGACACTACACGAGGGTGTGACCACTAGGTCCTGGCAGGGATCATTAGGGCCGTTGTGCCAGCGGGTAGCACAGGTTTCAATCATTAAGTCTTTAGGTTCCAATCATTCAATTTAAGACTCTGACATAAACACATTTTCTCACTCAAATATCCTCGATGAAGTATTTTGCCCTTTTAAAATACTGAATGCAATGGTATAATATACCAGTATTTTAGCATTATTCCCTAACATTATATCCCTAAATTAACAAAGATTACTGCTTTTCGACAGGGGTAGGGGAAGAAGAGAAAGTAGTTTCATAGCTACTTAGTTAAAAAAAATATTTTGCTCCTGATCTTTTCATGAATCTGTTTGAAGAATTTTATCCCTGACCCTCATATAAGAATTAAGATAAATCACTTTTCATAAGTTATTTCCTTGAGTGAATATGGTAGATATCAAGACCCAGTTGGCAAAAATTTGAAGATTTATTGAGGTGGAAAAAGAGTTTTAGCATTATAATCCTAATACAAATAAAATTTGGGGGCTCTAGGTAGGAAGCTATTAATTATGTGGGTTACTTCATGATTTAAAATTCTCCCCTTTCAAGAGGTGGGAGAATTTGCTGGGTAAAATATTTTAACTGGCATTTCCTTTGTGAGATATCCCTTTTTTCCTGAGCGCAAAAAAAAAAAAAAAATGTGATTTGCTGACCTTTGTTCTTCCAGAGATGGCCTAACTCTCCTTGGTTGGTGCAAAGTCTACCAACTTTGTCTGCCAGGTCCTGGTGTAAAATAAAAAGGGCCTCATTGGGAGTCTCTGGCCCTGACTCTCCACCACACATAAGCTCCTTGACCTTAGCTCTTTGTTAGTTGTGAATTCTCTGTACCTTTTCTAATCCCTCTTAATCAAACACTTGTCTGAATAAAACCTTCATGCAGAGTACTTTAAAAAGGGCTTCCTTTCTATGCTACAGAGAATCCAAGAATTTCAACTGAAAGCTTCTTCCCCATTTCGTTACACCATCAGAAATGACCTCTCTCTGCCCTTGATAAGTAATAATTTTAAATTTCACATCTAGCGATGTGAAAATTTTGTTGGTGATATCCAAGAGAGAGGTTCTAAAAACTAGGTGGGCAGAACAACTCAACCAGACATGAGAGAGAGGTCAGGGTGTTTGTTCTCTACACTGCTCTCTGGGTCCCACAGATTAGCAATAGTTTTAGCCACGCGGTAACTCCCTCTCGCCTTGCTCACCTCTCCACCTCCTCATTGATTAAGAAATACAATGCAAATTTCTATTTAGTGTCATTTGTTATTTAAACAAATAGGAGATCTCATTTCCTATGTACTTCCTTGTGGAGCTTTACATAAGGAACTTGCCTTGAACACCTCCTCGTTTGGCTTCATGCTAGTTTAGTTCTCAAATGCATTTGGCTAGTCTTTAATTTTGGCCAGAAACTTCTGCTTTTAAAGGCAGTTTTCCAGCTACTCCATTATTTATTACATAAAGGATGCTGACAAAGCTTTTAGACTGCACTGTGCTGAGATTTTCTGCTGTCTCATGTTTTCGTCATTCCTGTTCACCACAAGCCAAGCATTTCTCCCAGAAGCCAAAGTGATGAAACAACTATTTTTCAATGAAGGGGCCTGGTAACTATGAACTTGAATTTTTGAAACTGAGCATTATTTTTTATTTCATAATCTTTAATCATTGCAGATTCTAGGGTTTGCTGCCAAGTGTAAATGGCAAAGGGGGTAGAGCAAAGCTGTTCAGAAAGAGACTGTCCACTCTGTGTCACAACCTGTACTCAGACTGGAAAAGGGATCGGACAGACTGGCCGCTCACCTGCTGTTTCACTTTGGGACCTTTGCTGTCCTTTTTGGCTCTGATTCTTACAGCACTTTACAAATATAGTGATGACTTTTTTGCAAATACATATGAAGGGATGGTTAAGACCACCTTTTCAGGTTCAGAAAATTCAACTATAAGTCACTGGTAATCCTTCACAATTTAAGCTTATTTTATATTAAAATATCAGGTGAATTGAAGAAAATTTCAACTATGCACACTTTATTGTGTATAGGACACAAGCACTTTATTTTTCATGAGAGAAGTGTGGTTGAATAGTTAGTTCTTCCTATTGGTACACTTCACTTCTATGAAGCATCTAGGACAAAGATTCCTACTTTTCATGTAAATTCCATGTATCCAAAATCATACTCAGTCATTTTTGTCATTTGCCAGTTCATGTCTATGCTCACTCAGTAGCAATAATTGCTAAAATGAAAATAGCAAACACATTAAAACCACATAGCAACTATTTTTCTTAAAAACTTGAATTTTTTCCTGAAATCTCCCTAAGAAGAAGATCTAGGCAGGTAGTATTACCCCCACTTTCCAGGTGAGGGAACGGAGGCACAGCTGAGTGATGTCCCACCATTATTCCAATAGTGTCAACAGTGAAAGACCATGGAGAGAATCAAATTTCCCAAACCCAATATAAAATTTCTTTTTTGACCCTAGGCCTTTACTTCCTTTAAAATTTAAAAAGAATTACTTTAAAATCGACCATGCTTTTCGTAGGGTTTTTTTTCTGCTCAGGTGCACAATCTTTGTTTATGTAAATGCTGAATGTGACAAACTATGTTCTTGTCATTCTATATGTTAGATTAAAGTGAAGATGGGAATGAGGATTTAAAGGTCATATCTGCTTATTAGTCATCATAAGCAGATATGACCTAGTTAAAGACACAGATTACAGACGAGGAAATAAGACAGGCAAGACCACGCAGCAGACATAGAAATTGACTCCAGGGTATGCTAATTCTAGAAAATGTTCATTTCAAGCTTTCAAAATTCATTAATCAAAAAGAGGTCTGTTTCTTTAGGACTTGTAGTTAAAATTAATGATTTTTAGACTTAACAGTAGGTCTATAATACAAGTTAGCTGGTTGTTTTAGGGATAATGCTCTGTACATATTTATCTTACAAATGGGAACAGTGATACTGCTCAGACTTGGTCAGTTACATGGCTAGTGATTCAATCAATCACACCTACATGATGAAATCCCAGCGAAAACTGGAGACAACAAAGCTTGAATGAGCATCCCTGGTTAACAATAGTCTGTGCATATCATTAGGACATCTGTATTCATTTAGATATGCACTTAGGTTTAAAAAAAGTAGTGTTTCCTTGATACTTCCCGAAGTCTTTTCTGAAATAACTAATATTGGTCATGACTTACTATTTATATAAAATAATTGACATATGTGCTCTTCTTTCTTTATCGTATCACGTGGGGCTCTGTTTCAGTTTGTCTCATCACCAATGATGTTTCCTCTAATCACTGATTTAAGAGTCACTTCCCTACCTGATCTCACCCTGGCGACTGGTCATACCTCACTTGTCACCACTCACTCTGGTCACCTTGAGCAGTCCAAACATGACCCCACCTCAAGGTCTTTGCATTGCTGGATGCAATGACTTCTGACACTAGCTGCCCAGAGATAAGCCCAACTTCACAGGTTATGGATATGGTCCCCCCTAAGACTGTCCTCACTTCAGGTAATAGCAAGCTCAGGGGTTCCCAGGCCACCTACACTTCTGACTAACTGGCTACAAATTCAGGGATCATACTACCCCTTCAGGTTTGATCATTCACTGGAATGACTCACAGAACTCAGGAAAGCACTATACTTATAATTAGTTTCACTATAGCTAGAAGAATACAAATTGGTAGCCAGAAGACGAGATGAACAGTGCAAAGTCTAGGCGGGTTTGAAATGCAAAGCTTCTGTGGCCTCCCTCTGCACAGTCAGGATGCACCGCCCTCCCAACGGACTGATGTGTAACAATATGTACAGAATATTGTTGACCAGGGATGCTCACTGAAGGTTTGTTGTCTCAAGCTTTTACTGGGATTTCATTAGGTAGGTGTGATTGATTGAATCATTAGCCGTGTAACTGAACTCAACCTCCAGCTCTCCTCTCTGTCAAGGTCAGGCTGATATCACGTGGCTCAAATCCCCAATCCTTTAACCACGTTGTTGTCTTGGGGCATGGCCAACCCCCTCTGGGTTAGACATTCTCTTTAGAATAAACCAGGGGCCCAGACAGTCACCATGAATAACAAAAATACTCACATAACTTGGGAAATTCCAACAATTTAGAGCTTTACGTCTCAGAAGCCAGGAGCATGGGCCAAAATCTTTATTATACCATGCTGGGTAAAGATGTACATGACTAGGTCTACCCTGGACATTTTGAGTACATGATATAATAAGACTCTCATTTGCTCAAGCCAGGTCGAGTTGCATTTTCTGTCAACGTCAAGAATCCTTCATGACACACAATTCAATTGGTTTTCCTGACTCCTTGTTCTTCCCTCTAGTTCATAGTGTATATAATTGTCCGATCAATCTTCCCAAACAACAGTGCTGCTCTTGTCACCCCCCCTTGATGAAAAACCTTCATCAGTGAGCTCTCTACTAGTCCCCAATGTTTAGTCTGGTATTCAAGGTCAGCATCATCTGGTTCCAATTTTCTCCATCTCCCACAGCTGTCTTATCCTTAGATATAAACTTTAACCAAAATAAACTACTTGCTCTTTCTCCAATGCTGCTTTTCAAAGGCATTCTGTGCCTTGGTTTGGTTATCCTGTTTGGAACGCCCAGCCCCTTCTTGTCTCATTGTATTCACTCACCTCTTCCATGAATTCTTCTCTGATCATCAGCTGGAAGGAACTTCTCACTACAAATGTGTCACCCATAGGCACTTTCTTTGTACATTTGTAGTGACACCTCTCACACCTTGCTCATTACTATTTGTCCTTTATTGAGATTTATACACTTACATTAATTAAATCAATATTTAATGAATTCTTATAATGCTCTAAGAATATAAATGAGAATAATTGTGTGGCCCTCCCAAGTCAATTATCTGGTAAACGAGAAAAGTATATCTTTGGTCAATTGATTTTATCAATCAGCCATTATTTCTTCACTCTTTTTCATGTTTTCTATTTCTTTATCTCTCTCCTACATTCAGAAAAAAATTGCTCAGATCTAACTATAAGCTTATTAATTACTTCTTCAGCTGAGTCCAATCTGCTCCTTAACCCATTTATCTAGAGGTAAATTTAAATGACTATTCACTTCT
>PVKM010038741.1:0-14012 GCA_004027735.1 Carollia perspicillata | reverse complement strand
TGATGATTAGTGATGCTGGGCATCCTTTCATATGTCTCTGGGCCCTCTGTATATCCTCCTTGAAGAAGGGTCTGTTCAGATCCTTTGCTCATTTTTAATTGGATTGTTTGTCTTCCTGGTGTGGAGTTGTGTGAGTTTTTTATATATTTTGGAGATCAAACCCTTTTCTGAGTTTTTATTGGAAAATGTGTTTTCCCATGCAGTTGATTCTGTTTTCATTTTAAAGTTGTTTTCTTTAGCCATGTAGAAGCTTTTCATTTTGATGAAGCCCCATTTGTTTATCCTTCCTTTATGTCCCTTGTTGTAGGGGACATATCAGTGAAAACATTGTTGCATGGAATATCTGATATTTTTTGCCTATGTTCTCCTCTAGGACTTATGGTTTTGCAACTTATATTTAAGTCTTTCATCCGTCTTGAGTTTTTTTTTTTTGTATGGTGTAAGTTAGTGATCAAGTTTCATTTTTTTGCATGTAGCTGTACAGATCTCCCAACAAATGCTGGAATTTCCTCAAAAAACTACAAATGGAACTGCCTTTTAACCCAACAATTCCACTGCTTGAAGTGCACCCCAAGAATCCTGAAACACCAATTCAAAATAACATATGCATCCCAATGTTCATAGCTGTATAGTTTACAATAGACAAAGGTTGGAAACAGCCTAAATGCCCATCAGTAAATGAATGGATAAAAAAAGCTTTGGTACACATACACTTAACTTCTTATTATATATGTCTGCAAATATGTTCTCCCATTCTATGGGTTGTATTTTTATTTTATTGTTTCCTTTGTTGTGCAATTTTTTTTTTAGTTTGATGTAGTCCCATTTGTTTATTTCTTTTGTTTCCCTTGCCTAGGGAGATATATTTGATAAAATATTGCTAAGAGTAATGTCTGAGGTTTTGCTGCCTGTGTTTCTTCTACTTGTGGCTATTTTTATGGCTTTGTGTCTAATATTTAAGTCTTTAATCCATTTTGAACTTATTCTTGTATGTGGTGTAAGAAAGTGGCCTATTTTCATTTTTTTGCACATAACTATCCAATTTTCCTGACACCATTTATTGATTAAACTATCTTTAGTCCATTTTATGTACTTACCTTTTTTCAAATATTGATTGACTATGAATGTATAGGTTTGTTTCTGGGCTCTCTATTAAGTTCCTCTGATCTACATGTCTTTTTTTATGCCAGTACCATGCTGTTTCAATTATTATGGTCTTGTAGTATAGTTTGATAAGAGGTAACATCCTCAAAAAAAAACAAGGCCTAAGTATAGCATAGGGACAGGTCTATACATGTTTGAAAGTGAAGACAGCAATTCTATAGTTTATCTAGAACTCCATATAACTGGGCATCTTACTCAATAAGAATTAATTAGGCATGAATTAAAAAGAAATATGCAGAAATATTATTTTGTGCTGGATAAAATATTTGTTTACAAGTTGATTTAGTACAATGATAAGATTTAAGCCTTAACTGTATCTGTCATTACATCCAAAATACATTCCAAATTACAAAGGCTCAGTATAAGTTCAGTCTACCACACATGAAGGAAGCATAAAAATATGGTGGGGGGGAATAGAAGCAGCACATGGAGATAGTGTCAGTAAGTGACCTTGGCTTTAGTAATGAAATCGCCATTGTTAAATAGGGCTTCCAAATGAGGATATCCAACCTCTTGATTCCAGTCATATATTAGTCCAAGAAATCCTGCTACATCATGTCCTCGCTGCCAGATTCCAGCACATTTTTCCTAATTTGTTTGTCCCTGGTTGAGGTTACACATGGGAAATTCAATTCACATCATGCTTCAAATGGTTTGATGCTTCTTTTATTCAAATCAGCTTTGACTTCACAACCAAATAGTAATTCCCTTGAGAGTAGAGCTCATGGGTTCAATGGAAAAGGGAGAGTTTTTAATCAAAGGAGCTTTTCATTCAAATGCTAGCTTTGCTGCTTATGGGTTTAGAAATTTAGCATCATTACTGTTCTAAGTTCTTGTTTTCTTTAATGTGAAAGGCTATTGCTAATAGACCTTCATAAGTTTTGTAATAAATTTCCAGGAAAAAATAGAGCTGGTACTCTTCTTACTCTTACTGCAGAGGTCAATCTATACCCCACCCCCCATGCATGTCTCAAGTACAACTGAGAACATTTCAGTGCCTACATAAAGTGCATCATAGATTTGCTCCCAGCAGTCTAGCTAAGGGAGCAAGTCGCTTGACAGGTAAGTGTCCTTACACCATCAGTTGTGTATTCTACATATGACTTCTGCTCTGTAATTACTCTATTGACAACTATATAATAATTATACTGGTTGTTTAGGGGTATTGAGAAAACAAATTCTGTTCTCCAACAGAGTAATGAAAAAAGGACATGTCAGCATTTAGTGTAATGTGGTATTATGAAGAAGTATAAAAAATCTATTTTGTATTTGATGGAAAGAATAGCCCTGCCTACTAAAGGCATTAGTTTAATGGCATTTAAGTTGGGTCTGAAATTCTGAGTAGAAGTGTCCAAGACTGACAATCCTGCAGCCTCCTCAACAGAGTTGACAGCACATGTTAAGAGTCAGAGGTAGGACAGCACAGCATATGTGGGCAACTATGAGCAGTTCACTGTTGCTCCAGGAAAAAATGAGGTAGATGCACCCCACTTCCATATGTAACTCTTAGAGGATTCTTATGTATGAGTCTCACCATCAAGTAAGGTTCCCAAGGTCCTAGAAAGAGGTGAGACTATAAGACAGAAGTGGTCCTAGTCTCCATGTAACTACACAGATCAGCCCCACTACAGTGTGATGTCAGCCAAAAGAAACTTTTATTTTGCTAAACTACTGAGATTTGGGGATTATGGCCTTTAGCTAGCCTACCTTCCCGTTGCTCCTTAAACTTTAGCTCAGTTACTAGGAGATTTCTGAGTGTCAAGCCTGGTAAAAAGCAGTTCTACTTATGCTAATGCAAATGACTTCTTACAATGAGTGCTTTCCCCAAACCATCCCGACTGGTAATGGGGTGGATCTGAGAATCTAACATCAGTTCCCTGCTCTAAACTCCTTGTTTTCTCCTCTAACTGCCGAAAATAAACAAAAACTCGTAAAATAGTTACATTGTGGTTATAGATTTCTAAAATTGGTCTCAAATAGACAGAAAAATAAAGAAATCCCAGAGAAAGTACCTTGAAGGCATCTTTGAAAATAATTATACAATGCTTATCTGTCTATATTTTACCATCATTGCCAATGAATCTGGAATTCTCTGTGCAGGGGCCACAGTGGTAAAATAAATTAATATTTTTGCTTTTGCACGCCATAAAGAACATGTCTTCCTGTATGAATTGGTGAATGCCTAATTTTTAAGCTATAGAAAGAACACTTTACAGTGAGAAATGTGTATCTTTTAGTATTTGTAATCTTTGACAAAATAATATTTGACAAAAAGATAAACCCAGCTACTCCTACTGAGAGGATATTTAATTTTGTTACCCATGACAACTCATACATGAGATTCCCATTTCCATCCCAATTAAGCTTCAAGTGTTGTGATTTTTCCTACCAGATTACACTCACAAATCCTTGTCATCATTCCAGGGTTCACAGAATACTAACTGTCTTGAAACAACATGATCATAAGGCAGAAACCCAGGCAAAAATCTATGGACTACAGATTAATTTATTGTAAAGCTAAAGAAGCAGAATTTTTAGGACTCCCTAGAAAAACCATACAAGGCAACCTAGCAATGTGTTTATAAGGTTATGTCGTTTTGCAAATATGTGTATCAGCAGACTTCAATCAGAGAAGTAGACCATGGGGAGACAGACATGGATCTGCTAGGTCTGCTGCAGGGATCTGTGGAAGCTGGCAAGGCCGTCTCCGTAAGGCTGTTATTTTTGCACAGGGTGCTGGAGCTTGCAGTCCCTTCCAGAAGGGTCAGTGGGTAGGAGGTGAGGGAGAAAAAACAAGCAAACCCTTGGGCATGTGCTGGCACCCAGGATGACCAATTGAAACCTGTGAGATTTCCTATTGTCTGTCCACTGCCTACGCCAACAAGGTGAGGCCCCAAACCTGCACAGTGAGTGTGAATTACAGTGTGACTGCTGTCTCCCTCCACATTTCAAAACTCCTAAAATTGTCTATCTTATGTATTTCCCTAAATAAAAATAGCTAGCAAAGAAAATGTGGGGAAATATAGTTTAGCCAAACCAATTTGACATGTTATAAAGCTACTAAGTTTTGAAAAAGTAAGATATTTAATGGTAATAGGTTATAATAAAATATTTAACTCGATGGGGTTAATAGTGCTGCCTCTTTCTCCTACCCTCTCCATTACTACACTTGTCGTGCCAGGCAGCATTGAAAGAGCCACAGACACTTGTGAGATCCAGTTAAGTGGAAGGTGTGCTGTGGATGCACGTTCAGTTTGGATTGGGAGAGGAGGCATAACCCTGTGTTTTGCAGCCACTCTCATGGATCATTTTCAATGTCATTGTGACTTAGGAATATTCCTGCTGACAGAGACCATTCTTCAAGAACACGTCACCCACAGCATCCCACACAGAGTATGTATGACATGGAGGAGGAGCTGAATCTGGCCTGTACACAGCCCCCACTGTCCTGGGGGAGTTCTTCTAAATCATACATATAATTTATGAACTTGACAGGAATTTGCCCAATTTCAACCACATTTGTAAAAGTTTATATGGCATGGGGGTATTATTTAATGTATAGAGAGTGTCAGATTTACAAGATGAAAAAGTCATCAAAATAGATGGTGGTAATGGTAGCACATGATTAATGCATTTAATACCACTAAACTTCACATTTACAAATGGCTAAGATAGTAAATTTTAAATTATGTGTATTTCACCTTACTGAAAAACTTGGGGAAAAAAACAAAACAAGTTTGAATATTTGCCTAAAGACATTTGAAGGTATTCCTAAAGATAGATATATTTGATACTAAGAATACCTAAAAAATGTTAATATTTAACATAGATTTTATTAAGTTTTATTTATGGGGAAACCAGATAAGAAAATAGAACCTGTACTTCAATTTTTAAAATTTTATTGTCACATTGTTTTACAATAAAATAGATAAGCAATGGGTATTGTTAAAGTTTGGATGATATTACCAAAAATAAAATGTGAAGCTGAAAACATTGTTTTCTAAGTATTGATATAATTAAAAAACAAAATATATATCAGCCATAGTAGAAGAAAACTGAATTATTATTTTATTCTCTATAAAAAATATACAACATCACATACAATAAGAAGATGACCAAGCACAAGGTACTCAAGAGTTATAAGAGAATAAAAGTATTATATAATTGCATCGAAGAGATACTACAATATTATTTCTTAATTTGGAAATGTATTTTATACTTGTCATTTTTTATTTAAATTTCACTGTGTAGTGATTTGTTTTTTTATTCTAAAAATAATTTAGAAATAAATAATCTTAAATGGGATCTCAGAATTTTGTAGCTTCTCAACTCTTTGAAACTGCAATCTGACACAGCCCAGAGCAAGAGCCTGAGCACAGCACTAGCTGCTTGTTATTTCCCAGGTTCTCATGGGAGGTGGGCAGCCTGTCTTCAGAAGAGATGTGTCTGAGCCCTTTGAAGTGAGCAGGAGCCTCCAACTCTTGACTTAGGCTTTGTTTGATGACCAAGCACCCTCACACTGCTATGCATGTCAGTCTAAGTAGAACAATGTGTGCAATGGTGCCTTAGAAAATTGAAAACCAGATAGATCACTGGAGCCAGGCAGAGAGAGAAACTACCAATTGCTTTGCATTACAGTTCCCTCTTCTGTAAAATATAATAATAATGTTTACCTCATGGACTTGTTTTGAACAGCAAATGGGATATTAGAAAAGTACCTGTAAACTGTCTGCTGTATTATAGGTGCTTGATAAATGTTAACTATATCTAGAATAGAGACAAAAAATAGAGGAAGAAAACAGAAACTGAAATAAACAGAAGCTATAAACAGCAATATTTGAAATATCCTGGAAATATCTTCAAGATTCCAAAACACAGTATGAGATGGTTTTCAGAAGGATGCAGAGACTTCACTGAAGAGGAGAGAGGACAGTCACTCGTACAGGGCAATGTGTAAGTGAGCACAGTACTCATGGCCTTCCATCAGATACATTAATATATATTATACATAAAGAATCATGATGAATAAAGATTTTGGAGAGCACTTGCATCAGCCCAAGTGGGAACTCTGTACAAATGTTTCCAGAGAGAGAAAATGCAATTCTTGATCAGACAATGAAGGACAGACAGGGATCAAGAAAGAGGGACAACCTCAGTACCTAATAGAATAAACTCCCAGGAGAAAATACTCACTTTCTTGGTTAAGTGGCATATACAACTTTCCTGCAAAGGGGGTGCCGGAGCCTGATCTCATCATTCACTGAATCTATTTTCATTTTACAAATATACCTATTACACTGAATTCAATTCACATTCCAAGCTGGATTCAGTCTTTGCTTATCCTGTTGTGTTTGTCAGACATCTTGAATGAAAGTGTCTGATGGGAAGCTGTAATAAGTGGATGGCTTCCCTGGGAAATCATATCAGCCTCTTAGATTCAAACACAGGTTCCCAGAGCAGGCAAAGCCAGGCAAGCAGCTTCACCCCGACTACAATGTTGGACTAATTAGACTATGCACTAGTGGCACATGCTGTCTGTTCCCTAAACACATGCCCACAAACCAACAGAAAAGAGGCAGCCACTGAAGCCTTCTGACCCAAAGAAAACAAGATCATTCTTGGTGATGTATAACCTTGGAACTAAAAATTTCATCAGATATGTATAGAAACTTCAATTTATACTGTTTCCACATTGCTCACATTTTAATCTTCTGAGATTCATTTTTAAGGCAGATTTAAAGCAGCGATATATTTCATTGTGTGTTTTATGAAGTAATATAAAAAACTACTCTAAACCCCTGGCTCCTCTTTGGGAAAGAGCTCCCATTGAAGAATGTACCTGCCCTGGATCTGAGAACCAGTTCCCTCAAGTACTGCTTGTACTACAACAGGGATGTGTCAGCCCTTAGGAAGATGGCCTCGCGGACATTGGAGATGCCTTTCTCCCCCTGGAGACCATATGCATATAGAGCAAAAATCACCCTGTTAGGCTGTTGGGGCCTCCAAACACAGAGCCTCACATTTCTTCCTACCAAGCTTACATTTCAGGCTGTCAGCTTACCTCCCTGCTCCTGCTAGGTCTATGGGTTTGAGTATCTTGATTGATCATTACCTATGAGCTTTTCATTTTTGTTCAGTTCTAGCTTCCTTAAAACTTAAATCTGAAGTTGCTCAATATTTGCACAAATACTTAAATTCACTCCTGTCTAAACTTTACCTAAAGTTTACCAATAATTTATAGAGTTCTTAATGAGATCATTTTATGTTGTCATGCTAGCAAATTGAAAATGGAAGAGCTTTGATTTCTTAGAGAAATCACATAGGGAAATCTGTGCACTCACTTTTATTTTTTTCTTCTAATTAGAGGATTGGACTTGTATTTTTAAAGCAGGAAGAAAGAGGAGACCAGAGAAGTCTATCACAGAGACAATATTTCAACCTTTACTTTTTTCCTTCTTTCACTTTATTCCTATCTCAACATGATTTTAATGTATAATTAAGAAACCTGAAATGATCTCTACTTGTTGACAAATAAAAATATCCATATTGTTTAGAGAAAATTTTTGAATAATTAAACAGTGTAAAAGAGAAAATTCCTACCCCAAATTACTTGTGAGGTCCAGCCTGGTTGTTCATTGCCTTCCCTGTATAATCCCTCTGGTCAATCTGATCTCCTTATTGGCCCCAAGGCATTTGTTCCCCCATCAACTCCATCAACATTCCATGATCCTTTAGTGAGAGTCTTTAAGAAATCATACATTCCTTCTGTCACACTGACTCATGTTCCCTACATCCTCTACACTTGTGCCAATGCTGATGTCCTGTAAAGTCCCCCTAACTTACAGAAAAGTGCCCCAACCTTATGGTGTCCATGTTCTTCTGGACTCCAGAATCTTACTTATTTAACAAAGAATCAGATACATAGACTTTTGTCCTCTAAACTTCTTAAAGGCAGATTGTATATATATATATATATATTTATAAACTATATAGTTTTATAATATGTATATATTATATTATATATATCTATATTATATATTATAATATGTATTGTATTATATATTGTATTATATTATATTGCATTATATATTATAATATAAAAATATATAATATAATATATTAAAATTGTATATATAGTTTATAATATATAAACACATATGTGTATATATATGCATATACACATATATACCTTAAAACAGATATATAAGGTCTGCCTTGAAAAAGTCCAGCCATTGTCAATATAATGAGAACAGATTTACATGACATCAAAGTAAACTGGCAGCCATGGAGAGTAGACTGGAATATACATGCATGAACAATGACAACTTCACTGTAGTCAGTGGGGGCAGTAGACACCATTGAATGAGCATGTGTACTGTGTGGACATCACATTCAAAATGACTAAGTGGAGAGGGAAGATGGTGACAGAGTAGGAGGGAGCGGATTCCACTTCCCCCTACACACAGGAGAAAAACCTGGCCAATCTACGGAGGAACAGAGCAAACAGCCAACAGTACCCCAACGTATTTGAAAATAAGAGTCCAAAATTGTAGCGGACACTGAAAAACCAGATGGTAAGAAGTATATTTCAGGACAGTAAGATCCTGGGGACCAGAATGGGGACTGGGGTAGCTGCAGCCCCAGGCCCGGTGTCTGGTGCTGGCGCTGGGTCCACCACAGACTCCTTGAAAGCAGAGGGTCTGCCACAGAGTCCTTGGGAGAGAGTTGGGTCAACTGCCCCCTCCCTCCCTGACCTAGCAGGATTTGAGCAGCACCAGGAGAGACCTGGTTGCTAGGACTTGCAGAGAAGGGAATAAGGACAAAGAAGCAAAACACACAGGGGCCATGATCACCTGTGGAGTCTCTGGTCTCCAGCTTGGGAGAGCTGAGAGTCCTGCAGTGACATGCACTGCGCCAGATAGGCACTGGTCCGGCTGGAGAATTAGGCTGTATGGGGCAGCAGGCTTGAGAAGGAGGAATTTCTCAAAGCATAAAACTGGGGATTCTGCTGCGACAGCCACTAGGCCAACTCCCCATCCAACCAGGCAGCAACCCGAGGTTAGGCAAGAGGTGCTGCATTCCCCCATAGCACTGGGAAGGTTTCATGCCCAAATCTGTGGAACTGAGACAGCCTAGCCGAGCACGTGCTTCCATACCCCAGCCTTCAATGATAACCCCCAGGAAAAAAGCACTCTAAAGAAAGCCTGGATTCCCCCACCTAAGATACTGGGGATAGGAGCCACACTAGCTCTTGGGAGAGTGCTCACAAGACTAGCTGATTACACTTCAGGAAGGGAGAAATGCCACACCAATCACCCCTCAAAATGCTGCAGCCAGCAAAACCAGAAAAACTGTTTTGGCCAGTTTGAAACTAACAAGAGGTGTGTGCTCGGGTTGTTTTTTGGTTTTTTTTTTTGATATTGTTTTTTATTAAAGAAATTTTTTACTTTTTAAATTTTTATCACTGTTTTATCTTTCAAATTATTTTTCCTCTCTTTCCTTCTTTCTTCTTATAGTCCTTCCTTTCTTTCCAACTTTGTCTCTTCTTTCTCCCTTTTCCTGTCTTTTTAAAAAATATCTACAAGTGAGACAAAAAACCTGAAACTGTGAAAGGACCATAGGTGGACCCAAAGAGGGGGCAACCCAACAGCTGAGATAGTGAGACAAATTTCACTTTTCTATTGCAGAAAAACTACAAGTTACTGTGTATTTGTATTATGATTTTTTTCATTATTCTTACATCTTTTATTTTAATAGTATTTTTGTGTTCCTCTTCTTTGTGTATAGTCTTCTTTGCTTGGCTGGTTATATTGTATCATTTGACAGATTTCCCCTGTTCTTCCTTCCACAATGTATTGCTAATTTACTGTCCTTCACGTGACTTGTGTTCCATTAGCACACTACTCAAAGTCCTATACCCCCTATTCATATTATTCAGATCACATAGATTCTGGCATATGAGTGCTGCTCCAATATTATTGTAAATAATAGCTGTTCCATACAATTGTAAATACTTCACAACACCACTCCCATATCTTAGCCCATGTCACAGTCTCCTGAACTCTATTACTGTAGTGGTTAACTCTATTCTCTCACACATTACACCTATTTACTATCCTTTACTCTCACTTTACTCCAGAATCTGATTTCCCACAACCTCACTGCTCTCTAGACCCAACTCACAATCCTTCCCTCCCCAACAAGAGTCTCATCTTCTTTTCATCCTTTCTTAAAAGTGGCTAGTTGGGTTGAAGATCACAGTTAACACTACACATAGCCAAAGGATCTCCTATCTCTTATATGCTGGCTGTTACTGTAAATATCATAGAATACTCTCCTGCTGTCTTAAACCATTTTGCCTCCCCCTCCAGCTGATCACAAAAAAGAGTAGGTGGAAGTGGTGAATACCAGGATACTGAAGGAGACTGCACCACTGAATCTCACAGGCATTCTACCACAGCAGTTCACACCATAAACCCTGGAAACCAGAACAAATCCATTTAAGAAGCGGAAGCTAGCTAACAAGAAGAGTCTCACAAACAATGGGAAGACAAATAAACAATCCCCAAATGAAAGAAAAGGAGGAAGCCTCAGAAAGAATGATAAATAAACTAGAGGCAACTCAACTATCAGATATTGAGTATAAAGCAATGATTTTCAAGAAATTCAATGAGCTGATGATGAGCTACCAGAAACTACAGGGAAAGTACCATGAATTCACTGCAAACTATATCAACGTGAAAAAGGAAACAAAACTTCTCAACAAGAGCCAAGAGGAAGTGAAGAACACACTTTCTGAACAGAAGAACACAGCAGAAGGAAGCAAAAGCATGATTGAATAAGTAGAAGATCAGATAAGTGAGTTGAAGGACAGAGTACAAAAAAACACCAAGAAAGAGCAGGAAAAGGAAAAGAGCCTCAGAAACAATGCAGAGCGATTAACAGAAATGCAAGATAATATGAAATGTAATAATATCTGTATAATAGGGATCCCAGAAGGAGAAGAAGAGTAAGGGATAGAAAACCTGGTTGGAAAAGGAATAATGGAAAACTTCCAAAATTTGATGAGAGAAAAAGTCACACAAATCCAGGAAACACAGACAGTCCCAATCAAGAGGAACCCAAAGAGGCCCACTTCAAGACACATCATAATTAAAATGGCAAAATTCAAAGACAAAGAGGGAATCTTAAAGGCAGCAAGAGAGAAATAGGAAGTAACATACAAGGGAGCCCCAATAAGATTAGCAGCTGACTTCACAATGGAAACACTCCAAGCCACGAATGAACAGCAATAAATATTCCAAGTAATGAGAACCAGAGGCCAGCAACCTTGGCTGCTTTACCCAGCAAGGCTCTCAATCAAGATAGAAGGCCAAATAAAGAGCTTCCAAGACAAAAGAAGTCTAAAAGAATACACACCCAACAATCCAGCTCTGCAAGAGATGCTAAAGGGACTGCTCTAAGGAAAGGAAGGAAAAGAGAGAGAGACAGAGAAGAACATAGGTACAAAAATGACAATGAATAAGTACCTATCCATAATAACCTTAAACATAAATGGATTATATGCTCCAATCAAAAGACACAGAATAGCTGATGGATAAGAAAGCATGACCCACACATATGCTGCCTACAAGAGACCCACCTCAGGACAAAAGACCTACACAGTCTGAAAGTGAAGGGATGGAAACAAATTTTCCAAGCAAATGACAAGGAAAAAAAAACTAGGGTAGAAATACTCATATCAGACAAAATAGACTTCAAAAAAAGAGCCATAATGAGAGACCCAGAAGGTCATTTTGTAATACTAAAGGGAAGTCTCCACCAAGAAGACATAAACATTATAAATATATATGTACACAACATAGGAGAAGCCAAATATATAAAGAAAATCTTGAGCCCTGGCTGGTGTAACTCAGGGGATTGAGCCCAAGCCTGTGAACCAAACAACCGCAGATTGATTCCTAGTCAGGGCACATGCCTGGGTTGCAGGCCAGTTCCCAGTGGGGGACACATGAGAGGCAACCATACATTGATATTTCTCTCCTGCTCTCCTTCTCTTCACTTCTAAACATAAATAAATAAACTCTTAAAAAAAGAAAATCTTAGAGGACTTCAAGAAAGATATTGACAGCAACACAATTATACTAGGTGATTTTAATACCACACTGTCAAAAATGGACAGATCTTCCAAATAAAATATCAACAAAGATATTGTGGCATTGAACAACACCCTAGATGACTTAACTGATATATATAGAGCCCTTCATCCCAAAGAAGCCAAATATACATGCTTTTCAAATGCACACGGAATATTTTCAAAGGTTGACCACATGATAGGATACAAAACAAGCCTCAACAAATTCAAGAAAATTGAAATCATACCAAGCATTTTCTCTGACCACAAGGCACTGAAACTAGAAACCAACCCCAAGGGAAAAAACCCTACACACTCAAAATCATGGAGACTGAATAGCATGCTATTAAACAATGAATGGGTCAAGAATGAAATTAGGGAAGAAATCAAAAAGTTTCTGAAAACAAATGAAAATGAACTCATGAAAATCCAAAACTTATGGGACACAGCAAAGGCAGTCCTGAGAGGGAAGTTCATAGCAATACAGGCTTACCTAAAATAAGATAGAAACATTTCAAACAAACAACCTAACCCTACACCTACAAGTACTTCAGGAACAACAACAAAGACAGCCCAGAGCTATAGAAGGAATGAAATAACCAAGATCAGAGAACTAAATGACATAGAGATGAAAAGCACAACCTTAAGGATCAATGAATCCAGGAGCTGGTTTTTTGAAAAGATTAAAAAAATCAACAAGCCTTTAAGCAGGCTCATCAAGAAAAAAGAGAGATGACCCAAATAAACATAATCAGAAATGATAGAGAGATTACATCTGACACCACAGAAATACAAAGGATTGTAAGAAATTAAACAAGAAGAAATTATTATAAAAGGGTGTTAATCAATTAGATATTAAAATAGTATCAGTGAAAAAAAAAGAAATTACTATGAAGAGCTGTATGCCAAGAAATTTGGAAACCTAGATGAAATGGACAGATTTCTAGAAAAATATAATCTTCCAAAACTGAATGAAGAAGAGGCAGAAAGCCCAAACAGACCAATAACAGCAGAAGAAATTGAAGCAGTAATCAAAAAACTCCTGACAAACGAAAGCCTGGGACCAGATGGTTTTAGAGGAGAATTCTACAAAGCATTTAAGGAAGTGCTAACCCCTATCCTTAACAGACTATTCCAAAAATCCAAAGTGATGGAACACTCCCAAACTCTTTTTATGAAGCAAGCATCATCCTAATCCCAAAACCAGATAAAGACACAACGAAGAAAGAAAACTTCAAGCCAATATCTCTGATGAACATAGATGCTAAAATCCCCAACAAAATATTGGCAAGCTGCATCCAACAACACATTAAAAAGATCATACCCTATGACCAAGTGGTATTCATCCCAGGGATTCAAGTTACTGTTTGCAGATGATATGATAGTGTACATGGAAAATCCTGTAGACTCCACCCCAAAACTGCTCGACCTAATAAATGAGTTTGGCAAAACAGAGGGATACAAAGGCAACATCCAGAATTCAAAGGAGTTTTTGTATACCAACAATGAAACAGCAGAAGCAGAGATCAAGAAAAATAATCCCATTCAATATAGCAAAAAGAAAAATAAAATACCTAGGAATAAACCTAACCAAGGAGTTAAAAGACTTGTATGCAGAAAACTATACAACACTGAAGAATGATAACAAGGAAGACACAAACAAATGGAAACATATACCATGTTCATGGATTGGAAGAATTAACATAATCAAAAT
>PVKM010038740.1:0-13996 GCA_004027735.1 Carollia perspicillata | reverse complement strand
TATATATATTTAAATATTCCTATGCACATAGTTATTTTCATTGAAGTGCAAGAAAATCTTTGGGTAAATTGAATTAAAACAAAGAAGAACTACTAGAGAAAACTACTATGTTTTTCTTTTTTACTTTCAGTGATAAAATCTAACTTTATATTATAGAATTTCCCATTTCTCCTCAGAGCAATGATTGTGGAAGAATCACGTTCACCTCTGCAGACCTAACCTCTTTAAATTACTGAGATTTCCAGTAACCTCTTTCAGGCTGACACACTGGAGCCGTTTCTTAGCTAGTGTGGCAATATGTAATTTAGTGACAAGAGTGGTTACTAGGTTACAAATGAGTTATGCTGTCCTCAGTGAACTGTGGAGCTGTGAACACCCAAATTAGTTTCCTCCCCCAAATGTAAAAATATTAAATTCAAAAAACTGGATCGTGGTGACAGATTGAATGAATAAAGGCATATAACTCCTCTCCCTCATAAAATACCCTAAAAGGATGAAAAAGGAAAATTCTCTATTGTACTGAGAAATATGAGTCATGAGCCAGGTATAAAATCAGTTTGTCAAAATCAATAGCTTTTAGAAAAAACAGTTCTAAGCAATTAGAAAACGTAACTGAAAAAACGAAGATAAATACCCAGGACTATCAACAAATGTGCACTGATTCTACTAAGAAATTTACAGTATTTTACTGAAGATATAAATATTTGAGCACATGAAAATACACAGCATTCCTAAATGTGAGGACATCTTTAAACATGCCGGGTTTCACCCTGCCCTCCCTGCTATTGTTCTGTTATAGCTCGGTGCAGTCCCAAACAAAATCCCAATTCAAATACCATCTCAACGTCAGTGATTTTCAGTCAAATGACAGCGATGAATTCCAGAAACAATATTTAGCTTGAAATTATGTGGCTAGGTTCTTTTCTGGCTTCCGACATAAGAATCTAGATTATTTTTATTATTATTCCTTTTTAGATTTTATTTATTTATTTTCAGAGAGAGAGAAGGGAGGGAGAATTGGAGAAAAACATCGATGTGCAAGACACACATCAATTGGTTGCCCCTCTCACACTCCTAACTGGGGACCCAGCCTGCTACCCAGGCATGTGCCCTGACTGGGAATCAAACCAGCAACCTGTGGGTTCCCAGGCCAGCACTCAATCCACTGAGCCACAACAGCCAGGGCTAGATTTTTTTTAGATAAGAACTGGAACATTTACTTATATCTAGAATTTTCACCCACTTAAAAGATACTTCTCAAGAGAAGCTCCTGTGAAGGGAGAGGCCACAGCACAGTAGTTTGTGGCTACAACATCCAGCCGTGTGCCCAGCAGGTGGCAGGATTCTCCCCCAGGGCTTTGCCCTGCAGTGTGGTTTTCAGCTTTCCTCAGGTCAAGAGTAGGCAGGTACAAGTAACGGGTTCACAGCCTTTGACCTCAACTGGTTTTACTATTATTTTGTACATTTTTCAGTAGCAAAACCGAACTGGGTCCTCAGATTTGTGCCCATTTCTTAAAAGGCAGAGCCTTAATACCATTGCACACATTTTGGGTTCTCCTTATTAAGAATTTTAACCATCCATTGCACTATTTCTTAAAAAATTTATAAATGTATTTATTTTTGCCTCTTTTTTTTACTTTCAAAATTTTAGTTCAAATTTTTAAAATTACTGTTATTTGTCAAAATAGTCTCATATTAGAGTTTGAACTAATAGTCTCAAGTCCAACGTGTGGGACATGGAGGGCCAGGAGAAGTTCAGCAGGCTGTGGGACAGCTACTACACCAAGCCCAGTGTGCCATTATAATGCTTGGGGTCACTTTAAGAGTTACTTATAAGAATGCCCCTGACTGGCGTAGATATCTGTTATGAGTGTGTGAAGACATCCCCATGATGCTCTGTGGCAACAAAGTGGGTATTAGGGACAAAAAAGTTAAGGCAAAATCAATTGCCTTCCACCGAAAGAAGAATCTTCAGTGCTACGACATTTCTGCCGAAAGTAACTACAACTTAGCCCTCCATCTGGCTTGCTAGAAAACTAACTGGAGACCCTAGCTTAGAGTTTGTTGCCATGCCTGCTCTTGCTCCGCTGGACGTTGTCATGGGCCCAGTGTTGGCAGCACAGTGTGAGCACAGCCTCCAGGTAGCTCAGACCACTCACTGCTCTCTGGGACCAGGATGACAACCTGTGAGAAAGGGAAGCTGGAGCTCAGTGTGGGAGGTCTCGTTTTATAGGCAACTGTCCTGTGACGTCAGCACTGCAGCATGTTTGCCACTTTATTACCTAGCTAGGCCGAACCTGTGCTTAGTCTTTGGGATGCTGAAAGAGATGGATGGGCTTTGGAGTGAATGTGGCAGTTTAAAAATACCTTCATTTGTTGAACCTGCATACTTAGCTGTTTCGGAATGCAGTTGTCTCCTTACTGAGTTTCATCTCTGAGACTGCCTCAGCTGCATCACAATATTCGGTGGTGAAACCTTGTTCGTTACTGTCACTCCCATTCCTTTTTGTTTAGAATTATAATAAAGTTGTATTTCAAATATCTAAAAAATTATTATGGCGTACCTGTTGAAAATTGCTGCCTTAAAGTAATAAAAATGTAGGTTACTTTAGCCTGGCTGGTGTGTCTCAGTGGATTGAGTGCTGACCTGAAAACCAAAAGGTAGCTGGTTTGAATCCCGGCTGGGCACATGCCTGGGTGTGGGCCAGGTCCCTGGTTGGGGTGTGCGATAGGAAACTGATCAACGTTTCTCTCTCACATTGATGTTTCTCTCCCTTTCTTCCTCACTGCCCCTTTCTCTAAAACTAAATAAAATATATATTTAAAAAATATAGGTTACTTTTTATAAAAGAAATATCTTGGGATTTTTTTTCATAAAGGAAGAAATTTGGGTATTTTGGGCTTAAAATACTAACAGAGAATTTTTAAATTATTTTTTCAATTATAGTTGACATACAAAATTATACTAGTTTCAGATGGACGACATAGTGATTAGACATTCCTAAAGCTTATACTATCTCTTTTTCTTACTGTTTATTAATTAATTAAATTAATAACAATTTAATTAATTAAATTAATAACACTTTAATTAATTTAATTAATTAATTAATCAATTGATTAAATCTTTTAATTGTGGTTTGCATTCAATATTATTCTGTATTGATTTCAGAAATAGAGCATAGTGGTTAGAAAATCTTGCCGTCTTATTAACATCTCCTGGAGTGGGTGTGTGTGTAGAGAGAAAGGTTAAAATAATTAAACAATGAGGCCACCAGACTGGGGTGACTCTGATGCCTTGGGACCCTATGGAAGTAAACCAAACATAAGCTATAGTCAACTCGCTCGAATTTGAGAAAATGACACCTAAGAACAACCAATCACAAACAGCCAACTAGACTTTTCAAAATAAGTCAAGTTGTTATGCTATAGGCAATCAAATAATTTTCTTGCTTTGCTTCCCCATTTTCTCTATAAAAACCTTTCCCCTACCTCTGGCCAGTGGAGAGCTCCTAACCGCCTTTGGTCTGACTGCCTGATTAGCATCAACGCATGCTCAAATAAACTCTTGGAAATGTTCTGGTGCCTTACTTTATGTTTTAACAAGGGGTGCTTATCAGTTTAAAAAACCACCTAATTTTGATTTACATGTTCACCGTCTGCCATTACTCCCTTTGTTGGTCTAAAACTATACTACCTTATCCCATGTTCTCTTCCCTCGACGGCCCTCATCCTCACAAGACCACAAGAACTTCCCGGAGGCTTTCTCGGTTACATACATTATGGAGAACTCTGCATGTGGAAGGGAAACCAGTGCCTACCACCTCCTGAGCAGATGCTGATCTATACAGTCACCTGGGTGCTGGGGGTGACTGAATATTGACTGATTTACCTCTTGTGAGTTGAAGCTGCCAAAATTGTTTAAATCATGTAGGAAAAATTTATCACTTGTACAAGGCTTCAAGTTAATGAAGTCAAGTTATATATGTACAATATAGCAAATTCTATGCAAACATAAGTATTTATCAAATTATTACTTGCTACCAAAGTTATGTTTCTGATAAAAATATTTCAAAGCAATATTTATAAAGTTTTTGCTTATACACTGCTATGAGTATGAACTAAATTTTAAAATTTTACTGTATGTTAATATTCACCTATACCATTCACTTACACTTTTTTAAATGAGACTATTTGCTTGATTGTCAATTTATGTATTTCAAGGATTTTATAGATAATATTTTGGTGCAGGTATTAAAAATCTGTAATATATAGAAATAGGGCCCTGGCTGGTGTGGCTCATTGGTTGAGTGCTGGCCTACAAACCAAAGGGTTGCCAGTTTAATTCCCAGTAAGGGCGTATGTCTGGGTTTCGGGCCAGGTACCAAGTTGGGGCCACATAAGAAGCAACCACACATTGATGTTTCTTTCCCTCTCTATCTCTCTCCCTTCCCCTCTCTCTAAAAAGTAAAATAAATAAAATCTTTAAAAAAAGAACTAGGCATGCTAATAAATTGTCATGGCCTTACATTAAAAAAAAGCAATGAAGGCCCAAGATATGTCAAAAAGTAATGTAAGAAAAGCATTTCAAGATAATCGGTAGATGGATAAAAGCTAATCTCAGGAAGTACATTCATAATCCTAATCCATATTCTTAGGCGCTTTCCTCTCTCTCTCTCTCTCTCTCTTTTTTTTTTAGATTTTATTTATTTTTAGAGAGAGGGGAATGGAAGGAAAAAGAGAGGGAGAGAAATATCAATGTGTGAGAGATACATTGATCAGTTGCCTCTTACACACCTCCAACTGGGGGCCTGCCACACAACCCAGGCATGTGCCCTGCTTGGGAATTGAATTTATGACCTTTTGGTTTGGAAGCCAGTGCTCAATCCACTCAGCCACACCAGCCAGGGCTCTTAGGCACTTTTCTATAGAGTCTTTCTTAATTGTATTTAACCTCCCCATTTATTTCTTCTTATGCTCTCTTGTTCTCCAATGTTCACTTTTAAAATATTCTTTTATGTTAGAGTTGTTGTATAAGAAACTGTCTCCAGTACTAGACAACATTATTTATTTATTCTTACCCATGGGTTGCGCAGAATAAGAAACTTTTTAAGTGGACCAAAGCAGAATTCTAAACTTTTCTTCTTGGAACATTTCCAGAAAGTTCCAGAAATAATATAGTAAGAAAGAAAAAAAAAAGTCAAGGATTTTCAAATTCTACCTGAAGATTAATTTTTGGAGGCACTGAACCAGGCTAAGATTTTTTTAAGAAAAATGAAACAAAATACTCAATAAGACAGTAAAGTTAGAAATATAAAATTTCAGCTATGGAACTAGAAAACTAAAAACTAAAAATTCAGATTTGGCCTTTGATAGCCACTGAAAACTATTAAAATGTGATTAACAGGATTTAGATTAGGACTTTATTCCATTGCAAAAGATTATGGAGGTTGGATGAGAGGGAGGGAGCCAGGAGGTACAGTCCTTGAGAGAAGTTAAGTTTATCCTTTTGGCAAAGTTTCAGTCAGACACGTTAACTGGCTGTTTATGGGCGCCCTCCTATTCCCATTGCAAGTTGAAGTTTTCAGATCTTTCTTTCTGTTTCTTCAGGTCCTGTCTTCTTTCCTTCACTGGTGTCTTCTTGGACAAGCAGCTTTAAGTTTTGCTGCATCTGAACGTTTAAGTGAATATAATTGACTATTTTCCCCTGGCATTCTACATTCTCCTGAGATGACGTGGAGATGCTTTTTGGGCTCAATCAGTTGGGGCCGGAGAGATTTCTATGCCTCTTTAAGTGACCTTAAGTGTCCCTCGATATAAGCCACCATCACTCGACAAAGTGAAATTTTATGGGACTGGCTTTTCTGTTCTTGGGTGAGGTTAATTCTATCCGCCAGTGAAAAGATGGACCTGTTCATATCTTTATTAAGTGATGCCAAACACAGGATTTGCCACATCACAGGTCCGCAAATAGATAAAACTTCTTCAGAAAGGCCTTCATTGATCCCCTAATAAAGTGATTCCCAAATTAGAACAGTATCAAAATCATCTGCAGGATTTAGGAAATGAAGCATTGCTGGGCCCCACCCCCAGAGCTTCTTATTCCGTAGGGCTGGTATGCAGGGCTGGAATTTACATTTCTAACAAGTTCCACGAGAGGCTGATGCGGCAGGTGTGGGGACCACCCTGTTAGAAGCGTAGCTCTAATAAACACGTAGTTCTCGGCCTGAGCTGCACATCAGAATCACAGAGAGATTTTCACAACTCTGATGCCTGCACCAGACTCAATGGGACCTTTCTAGAGGCTCTTAATTTGGGGGGAAGTCTTATCTTCTGTTTCTTCAGACTCCTGCAGGAGCTAAGATTAGTATTCTGATCTCTGATTGCTGATACCTTAAGGTAAAGCATTTTGTGTTTTAGATTTTCCTCGTCTCTTATCTCTATTAAAATTTAAACTCCACATTTGTTCTTGTTTTATGATTTAGAAATTTCCTTTACATTCTAGTGACCCCAGTAGTGTATTAAACTTTTTTGTACATTGTAGTTAATACAGAAGATTAGCAGAGGGAGTTAGACTTCCAGAGGATTGGTCTGCCAAAACACCATTTTAAACACCATACTGCTAAATTTGACTTAAAAAATTAAGATTTTATTTATTTATTTTTAGAGAGCAGGGAAAGGAGGGAGAAGGAGAGGGAGAGAAACTTTGGTGTGCAAAAGAAACATCAGTAGTTGCCTCTTGCATACCCCCAACTGGGGGCCGAGCCTGCAACCCAGTCATGTGCCCTGGCTGGGCTTTCAGTTCACAGGCTGGTACTCAGTCCACTAAGCTGCACCAGCCAGGGCTGAGTTTGAAATTTTACCAAAAAAAAATTTAGTAGAACCATAAGGGGGACGTTGTGAAGAATTTTCATAATAAATGAACTTAAAGTAAATGACCTTTTAGTCCAAATTAGAAAAAGAAAATAGTGAAGACAGAAAGTGGTAAGATTAGTGCTTGTAATCACAGTTTTGTTATTTTATTTCAGAGGCTTCGATACATTTCTGCTCCTTAAACCTCATTTTCTTGGACCCATACTTTTTTTTCCCCTTCGGTTGACTAATTCTTCTTCAGGTAAGAAAAAACAACTACCAACATATGTAGCCATTCCTCTTAAGCTGCCTGTTTAAAGAGTCTTGCTTCAGGTGCGTTGGTTGAGCAGAAGGCTTTTCATCCTTGATTCTTTTGACCTGAGTGGTTGTGTGTGTTGGGAGGTATGCATTTTCTTTCTCTCTTTGAATCTACTTAATACACTGGCTTTGTGTGGAAGCTATTGAATGGGGAAGAGTAAGCTCTGCAATAAAAGAAGTAGATAAATGATAATGGGTTGAGTGGGATTATTGAAACCATTGATATGGGGAAAAATAACAGATGCTAGGATTAAAAAAACGTTCTGGGTGGGTACATACTGCTAAATTTAGTATAACTCTTTCAACATTTGTTTTTTCCAAACTTGTCTTTGAATATACACAATAAAAAATATATATATATATAAAATATAAATTAACACATACATTTTTAGGTTTCTTCATTTGTAAAGCTAATCACATCTACAAACCTAAGAGAGTGTTTTTTCTTTTATGGGCATTATTCAGTACACACTATTGTATGATCATATAATCTCATTAACTTGACTCCAGTATGCTCAGTATAATCTCATTACTTTAAAGTAAAGTAAGAATTCCAGCTAAATATATGCACAATTTTTATATGATTCAAGAAGTTAAGGATAAAAGAATAAATATTATTAAGTAAAAATTTACATTTGAACAATAATTTATCCAAAAACAAGTGGAATGCCAGAAACATTAATTAAAAAATTTATAACAAAGCAGTTTTTTTTTCATTTCTATATAAAAGAGTTTATTTTACAAGCAAAGTAACAAATGGCTTAAAACAATCTTCTTGTTGCTAGGCTGTTAGATACTTAAATGAACCTTATACTTTTTAGGCTTAAATATAACAAATTGAAAAATTACAAAGACGCTTAGTCAAATAGAAGGTGATTCATTACAAAAATTAGAATTTCTCTTTCCTACCTTGTATACAACAGATGTTAACTTCTTTTATAGAATACTTTAGAAATTTTAATCCTGTGTTAACAACAACCTAGCTATGCAAATTAATCTCCTTAAAAATATAATGCCCCTTAATTTTTTTAGATTATAGCTTATTATTTCCTTGTTGTCATAAACAAGCTATTTCACTTTGAAGTTTTCAAAAAAATTACTTCTATCTGATAATATAAGATGGATGGTTCTGATGATTATACTAACAATCAAGTATAATAAAACTAGATTAACTTTAGCCCTGGCTGGTGTGACTCAGTTGGTTGGAACATCATCCATGTACACCGAAAAGATTGGGGGTTCCATTCCCAGTCAGGGTGCATACCTACGTTGCAGGTTCAATTCCCAGTCAGGGAGCATATGGCAGGCAATGAATAAATGTTTCTCTCTCATGTTTCTCCCATTGATATCTTTCTCTCTATCTCTCTCTCTGTCTCAAATCAATAAACATTTACATTTTTTTAAAGAAAAGGTTGACTGTAAAAAACTTGATTCAAATGTTAGACGAATCTTGCTAAGAAGTGTAGATACTAAGGTAAACAGTATTGAAAGGTTCTTAGAGTTGGAATTTCAGAAGAGTGATATTCCTGTTTTGATTACTCAGTGTTTGTGTGTGATCACGGGCAGTTCATGTCTCCTTCTTAGACTTCTCAGTCTCCCCACATACATGATGATGTAGATCCCTTTGGGTGCTAGCCATTCAGAAACATGAGGGTCTGACTGACATTTGTGTGTTTGTGTACATGCGTATAGTTTCGAAGTGAGGGTGCTGTTATCGAGCTATTTCACATAAAAAGGCATTTGAGATTGAATATCAATCTATGAAATGTAGATTTTACTTTATATGCAGTATGTGCATGTGTTGGAAGAGGAGGGAGATTAGTATGAGCCAAAGTGAGTACCATGAGGAGGTTGGAGGGATATTAGATATTACGAAGCCACTGTAAGAGCAAGTGGCAGTTGGCCTAAATAAAGGTGGAGTTAAGGAAATGGAGAGTTCATTGATTTTTACTCACAGTAATTGGTCCATAATTTTTTCCCTTAAAACTCTGTCAAAAATCAACTTTAACTATTGGAGGTGTTAAGCAGGTCATGAAAAAATGAAAGCACAAATACTGTAGAACCTTCCTGGAAATAAACTAAAAAAATCACATGGGTAAAAGTATGGAAAACTTAGCAAGAAAAATGTTAACCATAGACTATATATATATTCTCAATAAACCAAAATTAGAAGAGTAAGAATACTCATATTGATAATATTATGTCTATTAAAAGCAAAATCTTATATTCAATAATTTTATATTTTCATGCTGATACATCTTAAAAGAAAAACATTTAATTCCACAGAGCCACACTAAAATATTGTTACTAAATAATTGTTATTGCTACTAAAACATTCCCACTTGAAATTAAAGGTTTTCTTTTTATAGTGGTGGATATGGAAAACTTCTGGAAAGAAGTTATAACTAGGATACTGTAATTTGCTCATTTGCATAGTGTATTCATGTTATTGATCTCATAAATTGCTAAGAATGCTGTTAATTCTTAATGATGATAATATAATAAATAAACTTTAGCTACTGGAATATTGATGTTTGACACTGTATTGCTTTCTCATTTATCTCCATCTATGCCTAAAATGTTGGATTCTCTCAGTTGAATATTTGTATTATTGCCTGTTATTTATATATGAAGATTAGTGGCATGTGATCAGATTTAGTTCCTTTTGGAATGCACATACTTGCGTGTGTGCTTGTGTGGTGTGCATAAGAGAATGACCACTCTAATTAATAATAACCATGGGTATTTATAAAAAATGTTTATTTGTAACCAGATCCACTTTTAGTTTTGTAAGTAATTGTTTAATTGATAACATACAAAGAAAAATGTGGGCAAATCTTTGGTGTACAGATCAAAACATCCTTCAAATTGAACACACACACATAACCAGAACCAAGGTCAAGAACTAGGATGTTACCAATATTGTAGAAGTTCTTTCTATGCTCTTCTTCAAACTCCTGACTTCTAACAGAGTACATAATTTTTTCTTGTTTTTTAAGTTATATTTATTAAGAGAACATTGGTTAATAACATTATATTAGTTTCCAGTGTACAACTCTATAATACATTATCTTTATATTTTATTCTGTGCTCACCATCCAAGTCACCTCCTGTCACCATTTATTTGACCCCCTTTAGTCTCTTCAGCCTCCCCCAACCTCCCTGTTCCCTGGTAATCACCATACTGTTGTCAGCTTCTATGAGATTGTTTGTTCCTTTGTTGCTTTCTGTTTTATATCCTACGTATCAGTGAAGTCATGTGTTTTTTTTCCTTCTCCATCTGACTTATTTCACGAATCAGGACATTCTCAAGATCCTCTATACATAAATGGAATTATATGATATAGCCATTATTGTACTTTTTAACATTATGTTTGTCAGGACTTATCCATATTATTTTATATAGTTATGGTTCCTTAGTTTCTATTGCTGCATAGTATCCATTATGTGATTAGACAATTTATTTTTCTATCCTCCTATTCTGATCACTTAGTTTATTTTCACTTTTGAGTTATTATGTGTAAGCTGTTATAATCATATGTGCATATATATTTTAGTACATATCCCTGTTATCTGAAAAAATAGATCATTTTCATTCTTTCTGAAGTTTATACATCCAGTGTTACCTTTTGGTAAACTTATTGTCTATACAAAGTAAGAGGAAGATTTAATTCAGGTTTTCTAATCTTAGCACTATTGACATTTTTGAACTGGAAATTTACTGGTTGTAGGGGTCTGCCCTGTGCATTTTAGGACATTCAGCAATAGCCCTGGCCTGTCCACATGAGACACCAATAGCAATCTCCACAAGTCATTATCCAAACTCTCTCCAAACTTTTCCAAATGTCCCAGGGGTAGGAGAAGGGAAAGAAATCACACAAGGTTTATAATCACTGAGATGGAATTTCCAGAAAAGTCAATAAATAATATTGATTGTGATACAGAAAATGATATTCTATGATTTGATCCTCAAGAAAATAATTTCATAAGCAAAGGCTTTAATTTTTTTCTACAAATAAGTTTAAATATGAATCTCCCATGTTCAAAAACAATCAACTCCCAAAGAATAATGTTTAAATTGTTTAACCTGAATACCAAAATCTTTTACCAATGTATCTCTTCATAAATATCATAAACACCCTCTTTGATTAGCTAATTGCAGCACCAAAAAATTCTAATACATGCTATTGTGGTTAAGTGGGGCCAAATAAATCTGGATTCTTAAATCTACTATTTTCTAACTTTATAATAGTGCCTTAACTTCTGTATTTCTCAAACCGACCACTTGCAGAATGTTGTTGCCACTAGCACGAAGAGTTATTATGAGGGCTAAGTGTGATTTTGAATGAGATGTACAGCATTGAAATAAATTAAATAGTGTTAGGTATTTTATTATTACATAATACCATGAAATATGTTGAATGATTAAGATGCCATGGGCAATAAACTTGATTTAATCAGCTCCTAGAAAAAACCTGTTGCAATAATAAAGTGACCTCTGATGGGTACATTCATCAGGAGAGTGAGGGATAGCCTTCCACTGCTAAAAAGAAATCAGACGCCATGGCTGGTGTAGCTCAGTGGATTGAGTGCAGGTCTGTGAACCGGAGGGTCACCAGCTTGATTACCAGTCAGGGCACATGCCTGGACTGTGGGCCAGGTCCCCAGTAGGGGGTGTGTGAGAGGCAACCACACATTGATGTTTCTTTTCCTCTCTTTCTCCTTCCCTTCCCCCTCTACAAATAAATAAATAAGTATTTAAAAAATAAACAAAAAATAAATCAGATGACAATGGAAAGAAAGAAAGAAATGTAGGGGCCAGAGAGAGCAAATCTAACTTAATGATGATAAAATGTAGTAAAACAATCAAGAAGTGATGATTTTCAAGTGTTCATTCCCATTATTTTTATTGCAACTTATATAACTATAAGTCAGTTTAATTTTTTCTGTTAGCTGTTTTGAGCAAATGGATCACAAGATCCTTGAAAATCCAACAACCAGCTCTTGTAAACCGGTACAAACTGCCTTCAGCAAATCACTGGCAAACACTGACTGTGAAAATACATGAGTAATCCCTACATATGTGCTTTGTTATCTCAAAAACAGGCATTACAAATCCAAGTTCTTTTCAACAAATGTCTGGCTAAAAATGTCTATTTTCAAAATATCTATAAACCTGGGTCTGAAATTCATTTTCATCATCTCATAATAATAAAAATAATATAGATAATTTCTTGTAGCTAATATGCTTAAGCATTCCATGAACATAAAATATGTCTAGAAAATAAAAAATATGTCTAGAAAATAACCATTTAGCAGTAGTCACTTAACGTGATATATTGTGTTGTCTGACTTTGTGGATTGTTTTTTTTTCCTTATTACATACAATGTGGAGTATTAGAATTTAGGAAAGAACTGACTGATGCATATGAGCATATTTTTTCCATTATTAAACTAAAATTTTATTAACTTTAATAATATATGTTTCCTTCCTTGTAAGGACAATATTATAAGACAACAGAAAAAAATTCTACAGTGACTATTCTCCATGAAAGCCATTTAAGTCATTCATAACTATGGACTTCAGGTTAAGATTTAAATTAATGATTTTCAAAAATATTTTATTTCTTCAATTTATTGAGCTAATTTTAAGTAGAGATCCCATAATGGTACAGTTTTTTCTAAAATCACACATTGTATACTCTTATGGATAAGGCAATCTCTTCCTAAGACCAGCCCCTAACTAAGATACTTTTTCATTACACAGAGCACTGCTGTCTCAATTTTTAAAAAGAGCTTGAAAGGATGTAATTTTTATGACAATATTGGTTCTATTTGTAATCATTCCCACTGCCCATGCCCTACTGAAGTTAGATGACCTTTGCTTTGAGCAAGGATAAGTAATTCATCTTACAAACTTTCATGAAAATATATAACTCTGTCTTTCTCACATCTAGTATTTAAGTCATGATTTTTACCATAACAAAAAACTTTGAGAATTTAGTAAAAAATTTATATTCTTTCCTATTAGTCTTACTTTAGATATATGTTATTTGAAATAGTCTAGAACATAATTAAAATCAACTAATATCATGCTACCAGAAAATAAAATATCTAGAAACTCATCTTACTCTCCAAAGATATATAGCTAAACTGAAATAGGATTTATTGATGTCCTTAGTCTTTATGGAATAATAACATAGATTATGTTAGATTTTCAATAGTAATGTATATTTTGGGCAAAATATGGTCCCCTAATGATGTGCCTCGCAGAGAAATAGTCATATGCTTCCAGAAAAAAAAATTGTCTTTTTCTCTATGAGTCTGTTTATACATTTTATTTTATCAGACAATAATAACATATAACTAAAAAGTTTCACTTGTAATTTTTAGTTATAAGGAAAACTTCAGCCTAATTATGTGCTCATCTATTATAATCAGCCCATCTAAAATGCCTAATAATGTCTACTCATGAGGTCTTATTTATTCTATATTATATTTCTTAATATTATCTTAATATTTCATTTATAAGTCCTTCCAGAGCCTTTAGGAAATGGGTAACATACACATACTTTTAAACAATTTTATATTTTGTACTTCTGTAAAATTGGAACAACAACACACAGAATGTCCATAGTTGTCTAGATCCCTCTTTGCATGTATTTGTACACTAAAACATGTGCCTGCTCGAGTACTTGTGTGTTTGCATATGCGTGTTGATATTGCATGAGGTATGTCCAGAAGGTATCCAGCCATGTCAAATAAAAAATAGGCATCTTTATTGACGAAGATACAACATACAAGAAACTTTGTAGATAGGACAATGACA